>OMNM01036191.1:0-27177 GCA_900302745.1 Parablennius parvicornis | reverse complement strand
AACTATGATTATTACGTACACGGCTCGTGGCTCAGTGAAGACGTCTGTGTGGATGTGCATCATCAGATCGCCCCCTGCCGTGTACTCCATCACAAAGCACACATGCTCTGGCGTTTGGAAGCAGGCGAACAGGTTGACCAGGAAGGGATGGTGCGAAAGATTTACAATCTCAAAGATGCGTTTCTCGCACATCAGACTGCAGGAAAAAGAAAAAGAAGAATAGGTGAAATGAGGTGAGCAAAAAAAAAAAAACCCAGAGAGTAACGATGAAGAAAACAAACTGAAGAAGATGAAGAGAAGAGTGAAAAAATTACAGGGATATTTTGCACATAATTATATAATTAGTTTTCATTTGGTCGATAAAACACCCACATGGAGCCCACAGATGAAGTCTAATCACAGGGTTTACAGCACCGAAGATTAAACACTGAGGATAAATACAGTCACAAAGTTCCAGAGGAGAAAAACAGCAGTCAATCATACAAACCTTTCCACCTCATCCCGTGCTACAATATCTCCTTTTTTCAGGGCTTTGATGGCAAACATGGTGCCTGTCTTCTTATACTCAGACAACAACACCTGAAGACACAAAGACAAACAACGTGTCCATTTATGGATTTGATGAGCAAAGGTCATGAAAATCCTAATGTATTGCACTGACAAAACCTCAAAGTTCTCTCTTTATTTTAATCGCTGCAATTAAAAAGGATGAAAATGCTCTACATGAGCAAAATATTAGAGTTTAAACTGATCTGTTCAGTGGATTTTTTTAATGTATTATTTTATAGATCTATAGTCACAGAGTCGATAAGAAACAGTTGAATTTGAAAAGTCGCACCTTCCCAAAGTGCCCCCTTCCCAGCACAGCGATCAGCCTGAAGTCCTGCAGTGACAGAGGACCTTTCTTCTGCCGGCTGCAGAGACCGACACACACACACAGGTCACAGATTTATAAAATGTGTCAGCAGCTCAGTGTAGACGCAGCAGGCTATAGAGTATTCATATGAAACACTACATATTTTTCCTTGCGGACAGCACAAATGAAAATGAGGATCTGTATAGATCAGTACAACGGGTAATGGAAGTCATCAAACATTTATCATTTCGTTTCTTGACATTGCAAGGCAGAAATGACTTACTCAATTTGCATTCATTAATGCTCCTTTCTTGCTGCTATCAGTTTGAATTACCAACAGTGCATGCAGTAAAAAAAAAAAAAAAAAGAAAGTACATGCACACGATACAACGCTTCCATGTTGGTGTGTCTACCTGCCAACAGACGGGGTTCGGACAGGGGACTCGGGGGTGAGGTCTCGGGGAGAGAAGGGCTCGATGACTGGCAGTCGGTCCTATCGGGCGCATGCGAGGAGAGAAACAAAGGAAAAGACGAACAGAAAGAGGGAGGTCATAAGACACACAAAGGAAGACGAGAAGTAATGGAAGTGACACTCTCCGTTCCTCCTCTGTAAGATACACGGCTTTTTGGATCTATGGCAGGAGTAATACACACATCATTAGTCTCATATTAAACGTCAATCTGCCTGATGAAGACAGTTGAACATGGAGAAGTGCCGAACTAAACTAACATTTCAGCCTCAGTGTGCAATAACCGTAAAACACATTTGAAAAATAATTTCAAATGCTATTTAAACAATTTCATTCTATTCTCACTAAAACTAGACTTCTAGGTGAATGTTAACATCAGATGTTTACATATTAAATAATAATCTGACCATAACAATACATGGTTCTATATTGTGCTTGATTTATTTGGGTTTCAGGGCTTTTATGAGTCATGTGGGATGTAACCAGGAATGTCAAACTCATTTATTTGAGGGGAGCCACAACCAGCACCAGCTGATCTCCCCCTCACAGTAATGATTTGATTCTTATGTAATTCTGCTGGCGAAATGGGTTCTCTGGCTCTCCCCGTGGCATCGTACTGCAATCTGCTGCAACGTTCCAGGTCTCAGTGTTGTGTTATACAGTATGTGATAAATCTTTCTAAAACTGTGTCTCCCGCAGTATACAAATTGGAAGTAGAAGAAGCTTTTATATGTTAGGAAAAAAATGCAACTAAAGGCTAATTGTATGCATCTTTGTGTGTACTGATAACACAGTTAAATCTGTGATTTTATTGTTCAATTCTTATTTGTAACTAAAATAATTCGTTATTACATTATTTGAGTATTTAAGTAAATAAAGTTAAACAGTAAAAGTGGATTTTTCTCAATTCTTTTTATATACTATGGACTACCTATACTTTTTTTTTTAAGTTTCCCTACAATGATTTGAAAAAGGAACGCTTCATTAAGAATATATTTCCACACGTTTGCACACACCTCTCCTGTCTCCCAGGTTTCCTCTCTCTCTGTCTGCCTCACCGGGGTGTGTGTGTCCGAGTCTCTCTTGTAATCGCCTCTTATCGGGGAGTCGCTGTCCAGACTCAACTTCTCCACCGAGATCTCCCTGGAAAAAGATCCACAGGAGCACAAACGGGGACGGAGCCCAAGCAATGATGCAGACCGACAAGACGGACAAAACAAAACACAAAAGGGTCATTAGGCACAGGGTAGAGAAAACGTCACATGCTTTTGTGTTTTCCAGGAAACACGAGGAGAAAAGGTTGAAGGAAAGCTGCTGTTTGATAGAGTTGAAAACACTGATTGCTATCAAACGTCATACACAGAACTCTGTAATACTCATGCAGGTTATGTTGTGGCAGTGTGTGAGTCTCACCCGGCGTTGAGTGCCACGCTGTGCGCATTGGGACTGTAGGTCCCCGAGTTGTTGACGGTGGGGATGGCATTTCGCAGCAGCCTCACCCACGTCCCGATGTCCACGTTCATCTGACGGGCCCGAAGGAACGCCTTGCCTGGAAATGCACAGAGACGGACATGTGCCGTCATAAAGGTCTCACAGGAATTATTTTGTGGTTTGATGCGTTTTATCTGAGAGCGTACGAGTATATAAGAAAAGCACAGGGCAATAGTTAAGACCTCATAACTCCAGATGGAGAAGAGTCCAAAGTATTGAAAATTTCTAATCTATGTGTGATTAAATAGAATTTTGCTCAGTGATTGAGCCAGATAAAACAATCGCAAACAATCAGACCTGAAGACAGCAGATCTGGGACTACATGCGTCATGAAATATTAGGTCAATAGTGACACTACATTGCCTGTAGGTGTGAATGTGAGTGTCTGTGAGTGTCTGTATTATAGGTA
This sequence comes from Parablennius parvicornis, assembly GCA_900302745.1. Taxonomy (NCBI): domain Eukaryota; kingdom Metazoa; phylum Chordata; class Actinopteri; order Blenniiformes; family Blenniidae; genus Parablennius; species Parablennius parvicornis. The sequence goes on along the minus strand of OMNM01036191.1, from coordinate 23,951 downwards.
ATGAAACAATATTGTCCAGTAGGGGGTGCTGTGGTCTAAATAAAAAACAGCAAGCTGCCTGTTTGAAGCATGCTTCTCTTCAGGTTGAGTACAAATTTCTATCATGTCAATGTCAGTTATAACAGAATGTGATTTAAAAAATAAATAAATAAATCACGTACAAAAACAGCAGAGTAGAAGCTGTATTCCCTCCACTCAGTGTGTTTCTCACCTTGCTGCTTGGAAAACACTTTCTTCTGCCTCTGGAGGCGAGGAACTCGCTCAATAACGGGGTTAAAGAAAGTCACCTGAAAATATTAAAAAAAGAAAAAACCAGGCACATTTTTATTTTCAGACTTCACACTGAATCCAGGCTTTTTCTGCTACAATATATCAAAACAGTGTTTTCCAGCACAGGTGGATGCGACAGCTTGCGGGTAGGTGTTCGTGCAAACGTGAATTACTTAGCATATTTATGGAAACTTACGTGCCATGTATGCAGATGTGCCGAGGCTTCTTTTGTGCACAGAGGTCCCATTTATGAGCAGTTATGTCGACATTTTGTGCGTCTTACCTCAGCCAGCAGGAGGCCCTGAGGCTCCAGCTCCATCTGAACTCTGTGTTTCTGGTTGTCCAGGAACTCCTCCAGCTTCAGGTACTTGAGAGCACACAGAGAGCGGTAGTCCTTCCAGTAAACTGCAATCTCCATCTCCCTGGACTAAAACGCACACGAGCGGTGTTAAGACAGATGATGCTTGTATTTTCTGTCCTCAGTGTGGAGATCTGATGATGCTCTATATATTTACTGACCCTTTCCAACTCTACAGTGAATGTTTGGTCCCAGGCCTGCTCTCCCACAGTCTTCCAGGCCGTCTGTCCCACCACTGTGTTATCCAGCTTGAGCACTGCACTGACCTCGGCTACACATACACACACACACACGCAGCAATTATCTCCAGAAACTAAAGCTTTTACTAGAATAAAAACAAAACCACTTCATGCTCACACTGCAATACGTAACACAAGCCGAGGTATTGATTTGCTGAGATGGAGCAGAAAGTGCAACATCTTGAAAATAGCTGTCAAAAATGCTTTAGAGGATTTGAACAATCAAGTGAAAACTGCTGCCAAAGTGGTATTGTGTGCTATTTAAGTAACATCCATTGGAGGTGACCTCGAAAGGGCACAGAATGGAAACGACTGTGTAATTCCATTATCTACTCAGCTTATCATAGCTATTTGGAAATTTAAAAAACATTATCAAGACAACCTGCCTGAATGCAAGAAGAAGATGATTAAAATATGGAATAGTCTGCTAAACTGGCTGGATTGCTAATTTATTTGTGCAATGACAGTCTTTAGTCATTGGTAGCATTAAAAACAAAAAACAAAACATTAACTCCCCAAGACTTACAGAGCAGTTCCTCAGTCTTGCTGGGTGTCTTCCCGCTCACAGAGCCGGTACGGCCGTACAGGCCCTTGCTACCCCTCATGAAGGATCTGGTGTCTCCAGGACTGTAGCAGGGCAGCATGACAGCTGTCCCTTTATTGCGACCTGGTACAACTTCTAACAAGCCAACGCAGCCCAGGAGCTGGACTTGCAGCGTACCTGAAGACCAAGAAAAACAAAAAGTAGGCTTTACTGACTTTCACGGACTGCTGGAGCAAAACAAGAGAGATCAGAAAATTTAATATGGAGAAATGTAAAGAGAAAATAGTCACTTTTCGAGCTATTTTCAATGTATAATTTTGCAAAGGTCCATTTACAACTCAATTGACTGAACTTCTGCTCTCCTCAATAGCTGGCACCAATTGAACCAGGAGTCTCAGCCACATTTTAGATCTGGGGCCACATACAGCTCAATTTCATCTCGAGTGGGCAGGACCGTTAAGTTAGTGTCTTAATAACCTTTAAATCTAAATGGCAAAGTCTTTTTTTTTTCTTTTTTTTTTGTTGCGGTGCAGAGTATATTTGATGATGTCTATATTTTCACAAAACCAAACGATTACTATGGGAAATAACTATAATCTCAACATAAAGCCCGTTTTGATGGGCTATTCTGGTGCAAAATACAGTAATATGTCCCAAACAACTTTTATAACTGTTACATTATGCATGTTTTAACAACCTGATCATTACAACAAGACTTTAAGCAGCTCAGGTTTGCAATGTGTTTGCTACACAATCAATGGTTTCTTTAAAATGTTTACAATTTGCTTGCTGGTTTGGCCACATTGTCATTGGAGCCTCTTGCAGGCCGGATTTGACAACCTGTATTAAACCTGTCTAATCCGATAAGCTGCTATGCAGCTACCCACCCCTAGTCGGAGCTACTGAGTCTCTTTGCAGCAGTTCATGAGTAAGATGGATTTTTAAAACAGGTCGGTGGACAGCTGGAGAAAAGTTCTCTCATAAAGCCACCACAACTTGTCACAGGTACTTTCATTTAAAAAAAAAAAAAAAGAAAACAAAGTAGGATGTGGGCTGTCCAAAGAAAAATACTGGCATAAAATCACTGTACTGGAACAATGATCAATCACATTTAGAAAGAAATTAGCATTGCCTACTATTTGCATCTGTTGAAAGTCAAAATGAAAGGATTACGTTCCCTTTATCTCCAACTTCTAAACCGTAAGAACACAATCTAAAGTGATCTTGATTAACATACTAATGTTTACTGAAACAAACTTAGTTTTATTTCTTTTGTCTGACGTACCAGTAAGAGGTGAGGGCTTGTTGAGAGTGCTGTACTGGTTGTGTAGGTAGGGAGCGCCGTGGCGGGAGCTGAAGGCGGGCGAGGAGGCCAGGACCATCTCCTCTTTAATGACGTTTGCTTTGGGGTGGTCCTTGGGGAGCTCGGCCAGACGCTGGTCCAGAGAGTCCCTCAGCAGGTCCAACCGCTGAGACGACTCGCTCAGACGAGACTGCGCCTGCACAATAGCCACACGCAGAGACTCCATTAATTATTGGAACGTAAAATAACACACATTTAAAAAAAAATCTTTGTCACTTCATACAGGTTCTCAATGCCTTTTTTTGGGGGGGGGGGTTGCTGAGGTCAAATAAATCTGATGCGGAAATTCTGAAACTGCAAAAAGATTAGAAGTGTGTAATTAGTCTGCAGCAAACTATAAAATAGTATAAGACAAAAAAAGACATTGAACTGATATTAGATTTTAGTATCTGTTAAAAATATATCAGTATGATAATAATAATTCACGCATCCTGAAGTAAACAGTTTTGCCTGATGTTTAAAAGATGTTTCACATATCTGACAGGATTTATTAGTTTCAACAGACTAATCTGGAAGTTCAGGATATTTTTAGGGGTGAATTGAAGGAAATCCTAATATCCCAACGTGACAACTGAAAGGTGTTTTTTATTAACTTGCTCTTCTCATGTCTGTCAATAGGGTGGCTGGAATATTAGCAACACAACTGCTCTAAACCATAGTTAATCAATAGATTAGTTAATAGTGAGTTATGACAGTGTTAGCTCATATTGTTTGAAACCAACTGGAAGATACTTCTAGAGTCAATTAAAAGCAGTCAAATATGATTTTTGTGTACAACACAGTCACAGAGTAAAAAGTGAAGCTTAAGGCTGATCGGGACAGAACAGGTGGGTTATTGGAAGCTGAACCACAGACAGCTGTTTTGATTCAGCGTGTCATGTTGCAGCTGCTGTTCTAAATATGCTTCCCCAATTACATTATGAGACAGAGAGTGTGCAGTGCAGGAGAATAAATATCGGACTTCTTAAAAGGGTTTTTAGTGTCCCTTTGATATTCTGTGTCTATGTAGGAGCCATTAAAAGGACTGGAAGGTCTTAAAAAAGTTGTAAGATCTACACAATTTAAGCTTTTCGGCACCAAAGTCCAAGTCAAAGAATAAGAACAGAAAAAGTCTTTTGTATCTCAGGAAAGAAAGAAGAGATGCCGAGCAGGTCAGCATGTGATCGAAAGGTCTGTCGGTGTGATGACGTCACTGATACCACTGGGGTTCCCAACCCCCCGCTTCATGTCTGACTGCATGTTTTGTCCTCATTGAAAGAAAACTCTTGTGTATTCGTGCTAACCTCAGACAGAGCTTTCTTGTCCTGAACCTTGCTGGCCCCCAGGAGCCTCAGGACGTTTTTAGCCCCCTCCGCGACGGCGTGCTCTACCCTGTAGTGATGCCTTAGCTCCTCGATACGCAGCTCCAACAGGTCCTGGTTACCTGCGTGGAAAGGAAGAGCAAATAACAATGAGCGTCAGCGAGTGAGTTTGTTTCCTGTTGGCAGGATGACGTCAGCCCGCGCTCTTGTTTTGGAAGCGAGGTGTTTCAGGGAAAGTCTCCCGGGCACAGTACGTTAGGTTTATGCATTAATGCGTGTCGTGCATTACACAAGAGTCAGACAAAGAAAACATTAGCAGAGCTTGGAGGGAGGTAAACAAGCCTAAGTGATCACCAGCAGGCAACATTGACTTTGTCTCTGCTGGATCCAAATGGACTAAGTGTCCCACGATTAGAGCAAACAGAACAATTAAGTGTTGGTCCCGATTTATTCATTCACAAAATTGCTGGATCGTTACTGTAAATTAGCCAGATAAGACTCAGTTGATAAATATAGATATAAAAATAGCCTCAAAAGTCAAACAAATTCAATCCACCTGAATTGTAAGAGCTTGTCAATGGCAGTCATATTACTGCAGGGAAACAAAGGCAGGGGTATCAAATCACCAGAGAATGTTAATAAACATACACAGGGTCAGCAATGAAACACATTTAGAGCTAAGTGGTTAGTTTAATGGAACAGTAACAGCCAAACACAGTCGAATACACCCACATGGGAAGAGCTGAGAGGATGAGAGAGATAAAAAGAAGGGCAATAGGATAAGTAGTATTAAAAAAAAAGGTGCATTTCACTTTAAGATGTGTAATTAGTGAAGACTGATGACCGACAGGAAGGATTGAGAATGATCCTTATGACTTATGAACCATTTACAACACTGCAAAGAAGAAGGAAAAAAAGAGAAGCAGAGGAGGGGAGGGGGGGTGTAAGGGTAGAAAGTGGTCTGGATGCTTTTATCTCCTAATAAGGTGTTCTGCCTGGAGCCCAGGCCCTGCTAGATGACCCCTCCACCGGGTGTGGTGCCTGGAGACTGTCTGTCTGTCTGTGTACACTATACACACAACCCTGTGATAGTGAGGATTTTCAAGGAGAGAGACCCAGTCACCAGGAAAGATCCAGAAACCAGAAGAAACAAAGGCAAAATATATTTTAAAAAAAAGGGGAATAATATCTTATTTAACACTCCAGAGAGCTGGTGTCTGCATTCACTGCAGGCAAAGTGTGAAATGATGACATTAATTGCGTGTTCCTTGCATTTAATCTGTGCTGTGATTTGAGAGTTCACTCAAAGAAAAATTAAATGTTTTGGTTTTTTTTTGTTTTTCTTTAGTCGCCAGACAGTTTATTAAATGTTCTGATGATTTTTAATCAGCTTCAACTACAGAGGAGGACTGTGTAGAAATCTGCTTAACAAACACTAACAAACAATGAGGCTGGTGCTCAATAACAAACATCGGATGCCACATGCCAGCAGAAAGTGAGACGAGTTTCCAGGGCAGCCACAGTTATGCAACTACAGCCAGGTTGAAAATATTTTCTGATATCAGACAGACCACAAATAAAAGTCTCTCAAGGTGGTGAAATATTGAACCACAACCACATTCTCTGTTAACCAAACTCTTTTTCAGCACATAATGCTACTGATTTGCTTCATTTATCTTTTCCAGAAACCAAAGTGAGACTTACCATAACACAGGTCCGTGTTACAGTGCAGCAGCTAATAAACATGTAATACTGCCACAATTGAACAATCTTTAAAAAATCTTTGAAATTTTTTTTATTACCAATATCTTAAATATTTCTCAATTCATATCATGCTCTAAATCAGGTACATGACTCACTTAATCAACTGAAATAATTCAACTCCTGTTTAATGACAAAACTTGTGATTTGCTAACAGGTAAGCCACCTTAAATCGAGACGATTCTCTTAATCGTCGGAAAGCTAGAGCTACTTATGGTTTTTCTCATTGGCTGTTGTCAGTTTGGGAGAAGTTAGGAAGCTACCAAATATAATAATTTGTAGAATAAACTGTTAAAAACAGGTAAAGAAAACCGAAACAGCTCATTTTAGAAACACAAAAACAGAAATGTTTGAAAAGTATTGAATCATTTATGTTCCTGCTTTCTTTTTCACTTATTCTCTATTGGCTAAAGTCACAGAGACGCAGGGGAATATGCCGCTTTTTAAAAATGGTACACATTGATACAGTATCAAACACTTCACAGCTAAAGAACTACATTATGCAGTTTGTTTCAGTAGAGGTTTGCTTCATGCATTTCTCTCGGACTAAGCTATAAATACAGGATAAGTACAGGAACATGTTTAAACTTAAAGACAGCTGGACGATACATTAGCTGCTACATCACATCACGTTTGACAAATATCTGCGGTACAGCCGTAGCACTTCAGACTACACCATTTAAAACTGATTTCTTGTGGAAACTTTTAAAATAAATTCTGGTAGAAGTGCAGATCATCACAAACCCTTTTGGTTTTCCACATGCAGAACACCGAATCTCCATCAAAAGACTGAATAATCTCACATCCCGACAATGGCACTCACTTTCTAAACAGTCATCCGCTCTCTCAGTTTGATGTGGCCATTGTTCTAACTTCAACTCTTCGATGCGCGTTTTCCTCTCTACTGCATTTTACAGACCCTCCTTCTCCTTTGAACGTCATCAAACCGGCCTGGTTTTTTTTTTCCGGCGAGGCCCTAATGGACGACGGCACTCACTGCCCAGCAGGAACCTTTCTACCTGCCCTTTCATTGATCACTCTGCCACTACATGTAAAGTGACTGAAGCAGAAGGCAACCGATGCATTAGGTAAAAGATCTTTGACTATACGTTTAAAAGCACAAACAACACAAGGCACATGTAGCTTTTATCTGCCCTAAAACTGAAACGTTCACATCAAAAAGGGGCTTTGCTTTGCTACTATAGGCACAATTATTGTGTGAGTGTGTGTGTGTTTTTCTGTGTCAAACACTTTTTATCTGCCCACCTGTTTGGTGGGGGCAGTTGTTTCTTTGTGTTGGGCATCTGTGTTGTAGACTTGACGGACAGTGTTCTATGCACCAGGTGGGCTATTTCACAGGCTTGGTGTTGCTCACTCCAATATTTGACCACCCCCCCCCGCCCACACACACAACCAGCCTACTGTGGATTAAACCTAACTCTCCTCTTCATCTCCTTCTATATACGAAACAGGTGAAAACACTGCACTTGCTTTCCATTGATCTGTTTATGCTCGAGTGCGTCTGCTGTCTGGAGCTGCTGCATGACGTGCAGAGAAGAAGAAAGGAGATCTAATAAAGAGAAACGGAGCAGCTAAAAGCTCCCCGTCACTTCCAGATGACCATTAACTCGAACCACAGTCTCAATACTTTGCAATATTCTGAATGAAAATGATATTCAGGTGCAGGTCATTGAAATATATGCTTTTTTTCCTGGGTTTCTGTGCAATAGAAAATGAACTGGATTTCATTTCATTATTGACTCATCTCAAATGGCCCCATTTTCCCACCATTTGAAGTTTTCCTGTTGAGCCCAGTGTTGGAAGCTGTCGTGGTTTAAAGCATTTGACCATGTAATTACAGCGAGACTGGATTGATAAGTCTGTTACTTGCACTCTCTCTCCGCTCTTTTGCTCTATTTCTAATGACATTTCCTCCATAAAAGGCTACATTCATCCCAGTTGATGGAAACTTGTTTGAAGTGTCGTAAACTCACCTGGTATATCGTCATTGTGTTCAGTGGCCTGAACAGCTTTGCGGATTTGCATGCGGATGATGTCAATTTTTGTTTTGCTGTCCTGCAGCATCTGCTGGGCTGTCTGCAGCATCTTCTTATCCTGTATAGTTTGGGGGCGGGGGGGGAAAGAAACTCCGTTAGTTCGAATTAAGAAATCAAATATAAGATCGCTATTAAAAGGTTAGGTCGTTTTTTTTTTCCTGGATCTTTTGCACATGAAACATTTACCAGTATTTAAAAATATTGACAGAAGCTGCTTAATTTAATATGTTATTGTGGAAAATATAATTAATGTCTTCATAAAACCAAGGCCTGGTCTGCATAGGTAAAAGAAAGGGTCGTCTATAACCCAGACAAATACAGCACATTAAAATAAAAGAAATTGCAAACAACACAATGGGAAGTAAAGAGTTATATGATATAATACAAGGAACAGTCTTGAATTTGAATGGCAGGAAAACAGGGCTTTTATTAGGAATACATAAAGACTGCTCTCTACGGCTCTCTTATCCCTGCCTTCTTCTCCTTTCCGGTGAAACAATGAAAAAGGTGGAGGTATAGAAACAAGGTCAAATGACAAAGTCAAACAGATGCTAAGCAAACAGAGAGGAGGGGGAATTTAATGTAATTGACTGGTTGAAGAGGTGTCAGCATTTAGACCGATTTAGATTTAGTGTATAACACATGTTTTGAAAATGTCAGCTGAGTCAGCAGATTGCAAGACCATGAACACACACATGCTGTTGGGTATCATTCACTTGGGGGTAGGGGTACTATGAGTATATCCTATTTCCTTTGTCCTGTTGACATTAAGGCAATGGTTGCAATATATTGTGCTGCAATGATATTCATTATTTTAATGCTGTAGGTGGAGAAAGAATTTACACTTTGATACCAAGATATAATCGAACAAATATGGAATCACATTTTCAACCTACACAAATTAAACAATCATCAGCCCCTCGGGAGCCATGCTATATTTTGTTTTCTTGTTGGCCTGCTGTTTATCATAAAAATAGAAAAGATGTTTCTTTACCTTAGTGGATCCATTGGAATAGATGGGAATCATGTTCTCAACCCCCTGCTTGACTTTGAGCTCAATGTTGAGCTGTCTCTCCAGGGCAGTGATGCGTTCCTTGTGGGCTGATGTACGACTTTCTGCCCCGGGAGACTGAGGACACTCATCTGTGCGGAACAGGAAAAGGTTGGAGACGATATAATAAGGAACAAGATGAGGTTTCACATGCTGTGTAGGAAAAAAAATTAAAGCACCCTTCAGGGAATTTCACGTAATTTCTAATAATATTGTTGCACTCCCGGGAGTGTGCTACTGCAAACAAGGGTTTTATATACACAGAGATGGACGTTTATGTGTTTTATGTTTCTGCTCTGAATGGTGTTTTACGCACAAAAGAAAAAGCATAAAACTCTTGAAGCCACATTGGATTTCAAGAGACTCCAACTTTCAGATTATTGTATGACTCAATGAATTTATTCATAATTGTGCTCAGTAGCAGGTGTGTGGTCAAGCATGAAATATTGTCCAACTTTAAAACTGAACAAATATCTGCACCTGAGAAAAAGGGAACGTGAGACTCCTATTGAGAGTGAGTGTGTACATCGGATTGGAGGAAGTTCTAGTGAGTTGTATAGTGAGTAAAGGCCGATTCATACTCCATAAGAACAAGAAGAAAGTTCGAGACTCTGGGGACCTCTGGAACAAAATGACGTAATTTTCTTCGACTGGCTCCCTCTGGCCGAAGAATGTCAGTGCTGCACTGCTGAAACTTCGGCACTGTCCTTTGCTGCGCATGCGTATTCCAGCCTGCTAATGACTAACAGACATATTTTAATCATGTTTACCATGCAACCTCGCTACTGTATGAGCCCCGCAGCTCGTTAACATGTCGGAGGGCGGATTTACGTGATGCACCAGAACGCATCACTAAAAACCACCAGCTGCTGCAGTTGAAACCGGACCAACATGGCGGCTCGGACACAAACTTTCTCTTTTATAACTGAAACGGTTCAGCGGAATGTATTTCTGAAAACATTTAAGGCGAGAAATAAGCTGTGCAGTTGAAAAGTTCAAACGCTGCTTCACAGACGTATGGGTGCTGTGAGGGGGCGTGGCCTGCGAGTTTGATAGCTTCTTCTTGGAGTATGAAATATCTTGCCAAAAAATCATTTTTTTCTGCAGCTGGCTGACGTCACTGCCGAACTTTCTTCTTTTTGATATGGCTTCTAAATGGGAGTATGCATGGGGCCTTTCGTGTCTGTACAAATGGACAAACGAGCTGAAAAAAAATCAGGCCTCCTCGCTATCGTCGTTACAGGGCGGATGTATGAACTCATGAGTAATTCCAAAGACGTGGCAGAAAGAGTGAGATTCTCACCTTTGTTTTCCTCTCCGCCCTTCACCACTATGTGAGCATCCAGCTCCTGGAGCTGCGCGTGAAGGTTGTCCAACTTGCGGTTTGAAGACCTCAGCTGACTGTCCACCTGTAGGTGAAAAAAACAAGGCAGAATAAAATTATTATGTGCTGGAGACGATACATTTCATCCTTATCAATAAGTATAGTTACTTAACGGAAAGGGTTGACAAGAGGAAGAATAAGAGCGAGATCACAGGAAGCTTTCTTTGAACAATTTCTACATTGGAAAACAATGTATTTGATTCTTAAACTAGTCATGAATTGATACAAGTTTTAATGTTGGCTGATCTTCATACAAGTATAATGCCATTGTCCAGACTGTATAATTTTGAAGATGATCAAACACTGAATATTTTTCTTAGGGAACTAATGAATTATTACTATTCCACATTCACTGTAATACATCATGTGAATAATTACACGTTTGCGCCAACACACCCAACACATCAGACTGTCTGGAGCTTCTGCCAATTATTATAAAAATAATAATAATAATGATTTAGTTACTCCTGATATTTGATAGATCTCTTAATGAATTGGTGCAGTTGTGGCATACACTTACTTCCTGAATTTACCATGGGAAAAAAAAAGAAAAGAAAAGAAAGAAAAGACAACATACATAAATATAGTAAGAAGAGAAGAGACAGAAAAGACAACAAACGAATAGAAAAGAAAGAAAGACACCATGTGTAGGTAAACAATACTCTTGTCACACATCTAAAGTTCACATAACTCATCATTCTTATGAACTTATGAACTGACTGCTTCTTTTCTGCATCAGGATTATTTGAATGATCAACACTGTCAAATCTTTGCATCAAGTTTACATTTTACACATCATCCAAACCTTTTTCAAACTGGGGAAACCCTGGGTAATAACAGCTGTCACGTGAGGTTTCAAACCAAGTTTCAGATTAATCAGAAAGACAAACTTTCCGTATAAACAAACAGGATGTGAAGTGAACAAATCTGTCTAGTTCCTGTGAACCAGCATACGTCTGACTCAGCAGCCGTTGTTTCACTGGCATTAAAGTCACTCCTGCATCATTCATTTATGAGGCCTCTGATTTCTCTGATACATCCTCCTTCAAAGTAACGTGAAGTTTGTCCATTTCCTGTCTAAAACCGGTTTAAAAGGTATTTCTCACAGGGAGGAGGCTCCAGTTTTCTGGTGTGAAAAGTGAAATACCTGCAGAGTCTAGATTTTCACAAATCCTCCGTGTCATTTGGGGGGGGGATCAGACTGTGTTGTACCTGCTGCGCGTTCCTCTTGTCGGTCGTTGCCCTGCGCAGGTTCTCGGCTCCCTCCTTGATCTTCAGTTCTTTCCGTATCTCTCTGCGGATCCTCTCACGCTGCTCGTCCAGGAGCTGCTGGACGTTGAAGTCCGAAAAGTCTGTATTCTGGTCCAGACCGAGCTGCTCCAGAACCGACAGCCCACCCGGGTCACTCTGAGCAGGAAAACAAAGAGAAAGACATTTTCACAGTGACGTATAAAAAGTTTTGCATTTACGTGGCAACATTCTGAAAACGATGTCCGTTTACATGGAAACGAGCAGAAATGCTTAAAATGATAATAGATTTCATGTTGGACCAGCAGTATGTGCCGTTTGTTTCCGAAACAAAACCAGACACACATATGCAGAGATAACCAGACACTATAAACTATTAACAGCAAATACTTGGACATTCGTATGAACAGAGGAAGAAGATGGATTGTTAAACTACCAAGTCCCGGGAGAACATGGACTGGAAGTCATGATGCACTGGAAGGCAAACATTGTTGATTGTCCATCTACTTGTGCATGTACAGAACTATTTACTACTGTTGTTGTGCATACCCACAGTAGCAGTGTTGTCAAAAAGTTGTGATTTCAGTGGCACCATTGTTGTGTAAACAGACACTCAAAAACACAATGAAAGTTTTCCATTTTCACCTGAATGTGAAAAACCTGAATCTCGGGTCATCTGTCTTTGGGAAATGTACACAACAAAGATCAGGTCAAGGTTTTGTTAGCTGCTAATTTAAATTCAATACCTATATAGACAATTCCGATACACTACATATATGGTTGGATATAATGATAGCGTGCTACTTTCTCCAATACATGTATTTCAGTTTCAATAATGGAAATTATGTGGAAATGAGAATGGGCAAAAAAAGATGAAATATAAATCCTAAATAAAACAAACGGTGCAAATGGAACAACAAGTAACCCAGTTGTTCTAAAAGGTGTGTGATTTATGAGAGCTTATCTTTGGTCCAATATTTTTGAGTGAATTAAAAGTGACAGAAAATGTCTACCGTGCCAACCCAACATGTTCCCCTCAGTCTGGTAACATGGTTATTCACACAGAACGGGAAGAGATGGTGGTCGAGATAAGGCGGTAATGGGGAGGAAAGGCCGGGAGATACGACAGTGATGGTAGTGGGGGAGAGGAAAAGTGGAGGAAAAACAAGGAAGCTTTTGTTTTAAACATTTTTAAATCAATCCCGAACCATCCAACCCATTTAAAAAAAATTTGGTTTTTCAAAAAAGTTATCACAGATTACGTTTTCAGGACAGTTTGTCGACCACAAAACAAAAACACCGGTACACACAAGCAGAATAGCGGATTACAAAGCTGTCCTATGACCTGTGTTACAGTCCTCATTCAGTATTTTCTCATGATCTCACTTCTTGTCTACAGCTCAAGGCTGCATTCACTCACCTGAAAACCACTAATAGTTATGAAAGTACGGGTATAAAATGGGGCCACACACATTTTACCTGCCTGGTGAAAAGAGAACCCCCACGTCTTCTCACCTATAAATGTTACAAATTACCGTAAAAAGGCACAAGTGATAAACTGAATCAGGATCCCAACAGGAGAGAGCGAGAGGGAGAGGCCGGCATTAGAAATCACTGTAACAAGACCACACAAATCAAACAAACTTCACCTCGGAGCTGTCCTCATCCTCCTCGTCACCATGCCAACACATAGTCCGCTCAGTCCTGAAGACCCCAAAGAGGAGCCGAAAACTGCTTCTGAGCTCGGACGAACACTTAATGCCACACCGAGAGCAAAAAAAAAAAATGGGCCAGAGGGGGAAAACCGATAAAAAAGAGATAAAGAGAGGGAGAGTTAAGAGAGGGAGGAGGAGGGGGAACGCCTCCACAAGAGGATATCCGTCCAACACCAAGCCGCTCAGGCCTTTCCTGTTTCCTCTGCGATTTTGCTGCTGTCAGTGGAGAGTGAGAGAGTAATGGGGGACAAAGAATATATTCTCCGACTTGAAGCTTCTTTTTTTTTTTTTTTAATTATCCCTGCACCTGAGGCAATAGGCCCGTCAAGTCTTCCTTCTTAATCAGCTCTGGCTGGAAGTGTGCTTCTGACAGCTCATTTTGCTGCTTTCATTTGGGACGGTGATATTAATCTTGCAAGAGGAAACAAAGGAAGGATGAGTTTTCCAAGTATTGGCTCAAAGCCAGAGAATTCAGTTGAGATGCATTTTTGTGACCTGCTGGACTTCTTACTTCCTACCATTCCCCTTCTCCAATAGAGAGACCGCCTGAGCACATGATACAACGTCTCTAAATGAAGAACCACGAGAAGAGATAGTAGTTCTAAAAACTTAAAAACTAAAAACTCTAAACACAGTTTGTAAATGTGGATGAAACATGAAAATCTAAATCACAAGAGTAATATTTGGATATACTGGGAAAAATTCTTTTTAAATCAGGATGTGCTTTACATATGTATATGTTCTTCAGAAAGGCAATTAGACCTTAACATATCAAATTTCTCCACTCTGCTGGGTGGTGGTATTGTAATCTATTCTCAGCTAGTTTCCCAGATAAGGTGTAAGTGAAACCAAAAGCAAAGCTAACAAACTGTTAAATTACAAAACGTCTAAGTCAGACAAAGCTAAGTTTTTATGAATAAAAGCATTGTTGCTCACTATAATATTACAGCATGTCACAGTACTTTCCCCCCTCCAACTATAGCATCATTAAAACACATTTTTCAAACCATTTTATTTCTATACTAGTTCTATGTAGGTTGTAGTTGCATCATCAAATAATCCGGTACTCCATTGCAGATTCCCTTGACATCAGATGACCGACCACATTTACTTTATGATTTAGTACTGATATCTTCCATATTGGTTATTAAGTTGCAGGCATTTTTCACACACTCAACAGAAAAGGAAAAGAGAAAAAAAACCCAGAATGAGCCCATACGGTCTCGGGCTGTGAACACACAGGTTCAGAGCGTGAAGGTAAGTCTGCTACAAAGCAAACAAGTCATCAGGTGTCACTGGGTTACAGAAAGCAGCCGCTGATTGCAGTCTTTATGAGGGTGGGATTAATTCTATTTACCTCCACTGACCAAACATTTACACGTGTGCAAGAGTTAGAAATGCCACACCCATAACTTATTTCCCTTCACAGGCTGAGAACATTTAAGACTTTGAACAAATTGTTGAGTGTGTTGACTTCACATGTCAAAAAGGAACCAATAAAAAGTCTCTACCCCTGTGATTTATCTTTCCCTCGACACAACGTTGGCTTTGAGTGCCACAATAAATCTCAATTGTAAGTAAGTAAGCTTGATACATTTGAATTTAAGGAGAGAAAACTCATTTAGGGCTAGTAATAGATATATGTTTGGCAAACAGGATCAACAATAACTAATCTTGTATATAGTAATTATTCAAGCATTTTATTTAGCATGGGCTGAAAATAACTCAAAGATTTGGTCAGATTTACAGCTGTTGCATGTGAAAATGTTTTTCATTACTCCTATAGTTTAATAAAAACGGCCCATTGCTTAGAATTTCACCACAGAACACTTACCGATGATGGCTAACTTAATCATGACCTCTCAAACATATATCACATTAATATAAGCTTGCATGTTTATGATGCTCTTTTCTTTGCCATTATGTTTCCCGCTGTGTCCCGACTGCAGACTGTGACCTCTTTTGGAACACACACGGACTAATGAATGTGAAAAGAAACTTTCCCGCAGTCAGGATGTCACTTTAACTCAATGGAGCCATTCCTCCCTGAATGCTAAAGAGCTTTTCCACGAAATGAATATATGTCATAATTAGAAACACAGATGAGAAGTGTGTGTGCATTTCCAGCGCTGGGCACACTGGGAGGAGATGCCGTTGTTCGGAATAATGTTGGGAGCGTTACAGTATCACTGCGTTGCTGCAAAGCCTCACGGCCAAGAGACTGTTAAGATGGTGAACTGATTGTGTCACCGAGCTGGGACAAGCTCGTTTGGATCCCTCTACTTTTCTTCATATTCTCTCGATCCCTTTAGAGAAGCTGATCAAAGCAACTACCGCTACAAATACATTATTAGTAATATATGGGGGGAAAAAATTCCTTTATCAGAATGCGCTGTTTTTTTTACAAGCCCAAGCTACTGTAATGGTACGATAGACTATAGAAAGGAAAACAACATTTCATATAATATTTTAAATTAAGCCTAACCCTAGAACTTTGGACACAGATATTGAATTTGATCAATCTTCATGAGTAACGCTTAACTCCGAATAATTGAAGCTGCGTGGTTGTCTTGCTGTATCATGGGAGTATCAATCACAACAGTCAGCTTCCTTCAGCTGATGAGTCATTTGTCCAGTTGGTGGCAACATGTGTTAAAAACATGTCAGCTACAGCAGATGCTCATCCACAAAATGTGACCAGACACACGCAGTCAGAGCGTCCGAGCCATCAGCGTGAATCTCCTCTCTGATTGACACCTTTCCGTTGCTCAGCAGTTAGGAGTGAGGACAGTGATAGCGCAACAATCAAACTCTCTGTGGCTGCCCACCCCGTTCAACACCACAAAGATGGCGACAGCCATCGGGCACGGATGACTCATCTCGTGCAGCTTGTTAGTGAGCCCGCTCGGGGAGCAAAATTCAGCAGCGGTGTCCAGGAAAGTAATGACGGGCTAATTCGATAGATGACAGCACCGAGAGCGGCCAATGAAATCAGACTGCGTGAGCAATGTAAAGGAGCCTCGGGCTGGACGTACGTAGAGGGACAAGACAGAGCACGGGTGAAGTGCCACTTTGTCAGGGTGTGTGTGTGTGTGTGTGTAAAGCCTGGAGTTTTATTACTGAGCAATAATGACCGACACACACACGCCTACACACACGCGTCGCAGGCATGGTTGCACCAGCATGTATGACAATGATTAAAAATAAGAGGAAATATTCCGTTTTAATTATCACACGCCTGAAGTTTCCAGTGAAATGTGTAGAAGTGTCTCTCGGGGAGAAAGACCACAGAGCTCAGTCCAGTTGCGACTGAAAATGCACTGTTATTATAGAGGGTGTGATCATTGTACTATCGTACTCTCGGTCCAATATCCCCTATGGGGTGTGGGCTGAACAACGTTAACACTGGACACTCCTAATATTACAGAGGAATTAAATATGAGTTCAAAGTCAGAGCTGAGTGAGGACAAATACAGAGGCATTTGACACATAAATAAAGATAATTCTAATTTGCTTTTCTATTTTGATGATTCATTTCTACCAAAAGGATAACATGAATGGAAGAATGCAAGTTTGTTAAAAAAAAAAAAAAAAAAGAGTGCACACACATTTACTTTTTCATTAATTCAGAGATCGGTAATGGAAGGAGAAAGTCATCCGTTTCTCTGCGGTAGTTCAGGGCCGCCTTCAGGACAGCAGGAAGGGGCGTAACACAAAGAGACACAAACTAATCCTTAATAACCCTCCTTAGAATTGTTTATGGGAAATCAGCCCCCCCCCTCAAGCAGACAACCAAACAAACGTGTCCTACATACGCCTCTGTGCTGAGGCATAAAAGTCCGTTTTATAACACGTGTTGTAACACAATCTGGCGCACCAACATGAGAGGAGGAACAAGTCAGTGATGGGCCGATAATGAATCATGAATGAGTACAATGAGCCAAACAGATAATAATCAGGTAATTAGCAACAAAACAGCATTTACCAGATTGTTCAAATGACTCAGCCATTATTGTTCACAATTATCAAATTAATTTATTTATTTAATATCTTTCTCCAGTAATGTTAACTAAACACTGCATTGATTTGCAAATTTTATGTCACTTATTATGAATTATATACTCTTTTTTGTTACTACTGTTAAAATCGACTAAATTTCCGTCGATATGTAATTTCTGTATGTTATGTTAGTTATAACTATAAAAGCACCGTCAAATGACAACTGACATGGAACAACTTCACTGAACCTGCATATGAAGAAAATGGGTATGCAGCATCTCAGATGTCCCTTTTGAATCATCAGATAATTATGTATATATTAAATTAGGGGGAGGGTCAAGCTGGTTCAGCATGACTACCGAAAATGTCAACAAAACACTCCGTCTATTTTGTTTTTGCAGGAATAATAAAATTGTGTTTTGGTTTCACAGTGTATTCAACGTTTAGAGCTATGACATGAGGCTATGTCACAGTTTGCACAGAGCTTATGAGAGATTTCTGTGGAAGTCTTGAGGCAAAACGGAATAACCTTGAGATGAAAAGTCACAACTAAATCCTAAAATTCTCATGAGTGGATTGTTCTTAACTGACCAAAAAAACGTTGAAATATTTCAGTTTGGATCAAACCCAAAGAGGCAACCAGGTATGAGAAATGCCGTCTCTGGAGCCACACTACTTCCACTACAAGGAAGATCAACAAACGTCAGCATACACACACACACAAACACACACATCAAGACAGACGCATGAGTCTGCTAATGGCTCATGGTAACTTGTATGTCATTTCCTGCAAACATCTTCCACTGCCACATGGTCCCCATTTGTGTTTCTCTATTGAAAAAGACGACTTTGCCGGAAGCAGCGTTTCCTACTCTTGTCAAACTGACTGGCTTGCACAGCACAGGGCTGAGGAGTCGGGGTTGGCGCAATAACTGGACGGCGTTTGATGCCCATGATTAGTCGAATAGAAAATACAAAAAAAATAAATAAATAATTCACCGCTTCCATTTACTTTATGAGCATGGATGAAAAAACATGAACTGAAAAACTTGACATCAGGGTCAAAGGTTTGCAGTAACAGCTATAAAAAAAAAAAAAAAAAAAATTAATAAAAAAACATCACCAGTTAGTGGACCGTCTGAATCACAGGTTGGGAAAAAAAAGACGAACTAAAACACAAAGGCAAAAGCAATGACCAATTTGTCTTGTTGTGCTCATGGAAAAGAGAATAGTGGTGAGTGATGGGGCTCAGAGGGAAAGGAAGATAGATTAGGTAAACAAAGGGAGAGCCACATGGGGACAGGAAGAGAGGGAGGAGAGAGGACGGCACAGCCTGACAGAGGAGTCAGAATAGGGGGTAAAAAAAAAAAGTAGCAATGACTCAGCAACCAAACTTCCTACAATGAGCAGTAAAGCTGATCTTCATCAAAACAGGACATTAATAAGAGAATAAAGAAGCAATCAAAACGATTTTCTCTCATTCAGCAGTTTCTTTCCAGTTGTACAAAAATGTCTTAAAGACTTCAATGAACACAACATTCACTGATTCTGCTGACAGCGTCGAAGCGTCGTTACATCAACTCCCTCTCAGTAAGATACCGTCCTCCCCTTGTATCACTCGGTACATCTTCAACCTTTTAACGAACAATCCTCGTGGTGAGACTCTTAAAATCCGACCTTTGTTTTAAAGCCTCCACAGCTACATGCAGCCAATGTGTTGGAATGATTATACTAGACATTCCATGGTAGTTCACAGCAAACCCTTTGTCCACATTTGTAAGCTTCCAGGAGATTCATGGAAATAAGGACAAAATAAACATGTGGGCAGAAGGTTCCATGCATGTCTGATATTGAACATGAACATGTTTTTAACCTCCTATTGTTTCTGGACATCAGGTTTTACTCGCACGATGTCCACTCCTATAACCAACATTGTGCAACAGCTTCTTAAGAAATAACTGAAGTAGAGTCTTTTGAATGTGATTGTTAAACTACCAGTTCGCTGGTTCAAATCCCAGTGCCTGCAGGTGACCACTATGCGTCCCTGAGTAATCCACTCAAACCCGAACTGCTCGGGTTGCGTCAGAAAACGATACACAACTTGTGATTTGCAGAATCCACAGAGGCGACCACAGAATGGCAAGAGTACATGTCATAAATAATATTGGCCGCCAAACTGACAGCTATGAATTCCCCCTCCTTCTGGTTACAACACAAATATGGTAGAGTTTCCTCAAAATGTCTCTGTCAAACTAACTTATCTTCAAATGGACTAACAATCTTAAAAGACATCATCTGTTGGTTATGTCACATAGGGTAGCATCAACTGCCGCCTGTAGCATTTCAAGAAGCAAATGTGACCTTTTATTGAAAGGTGGCAAAGACTAATCTGCAACGACATGCATCAACACAAAAGACTGCAAACTAGACACTGATGACACCGTTTGTATTTTTAGTAAAAAGTCATTTTCTTGTACAATCTGCCATCTTGCTTTCACTCTTGCGTCCCCATACTCCCTCTATCCATATCATCCTTGTTTACCTGCTCGCTGAAAGCCTCTCTCTCCTGGAGCTCAAAAACAATCTCACAGTGAGAGACACTCTTCGCCTCAGGCGCTACTCAACCATGAGTACACCTGCGATGAAGAAAATATATCTATATATAAGAAATGACCCTCGTACTACAGATATGAGCTGATGGATAAAATGCCCTGGGAGGCGATTCAGAATCTCTCCTCGTGTTTCCTCAGCTCCCCGACATGTTGGCGAGCGGCTGCTTTGTTATGCAAACCTTAAGGTTGTGTTCCTGATTTGCACCTGGTTTAATGCTCAAATGCTGCAGTGCACAAACATTGACAAAAAATTCTATTAGACATCAGATCTACAGCATGAGGCGGAAAACAATACAGACATGATTCAAGTCTTTGTTTCACAAAGCCTGCTGCGTACGTGTGTGTAATAGTTGCCTTGATCTCACTGATAAGACGATCATCAGTGGAGCCACACAGCTAGTCTGACTACAAAGTGTACAAAGGGCAGGGCCACTATTTAAGCCAAGTAAACACAAAGCGAAAAGACTGCTTCACACGTGTCAGACAAACATGTATGTTTCAAGCTGTTGCGTGTCTGCGCAAAAATTATCATGACCTCATTGGGATTCTTCGAAACCCTTGGCCAAACTCAAGTATGTACATAAACCAAAAATCTTTGAAATCGAAGGTTTGTTCAGAACAGTTCCTTCAGTTTCTTTGAAACACAAAAGCTAAAGCATGAACTTCAGCCATCTCTTAAAAAAAAAAAAAAAATAATACTGAAAGCTTTACTGCAAG
Organism: Parablennius parvicornis; assembly: GCA_900302745.1. Lineage (NCBI taxonomy): Eukaryota > Metazoa > Chordata > Actinopteri > Blenniiformes > Blenniidae > Parablennius > Parablennius parvicornis. Next base: position 3,332 of record OMNM01036191.1, on the reverse strand, counting down.
CCTTTAGTTCAAATTCAAACATACCTTCCACATAGTGACATGGTAACATTTGTGGACTTGAATGAAGATACAAACTGCCAAGATTCATCATCTAACTTGATCAATAACCCTTAATGTCAATTTCAGACGAGCATTGAAGCAGCAGATATCAAGAACAACATAGGTTGTGACCGTTTGTAATGCATTTGAGGTTTAATTGTAACTCAAACTTGCCCACAGGGTGTATATGTGACCCAGATTGTGAACAAGTACACAAAGGGAGATATTTAAATGACAAACATTTAAAGCTGGGAATGTAAATACAAGTCTGTACATAGAGTAAGTGGTTCCATAACTGCTGAAACTTTCAAAAACAGGAAGCAGGAAGGAGAGAAGAGCGGGTAGAGGATGGAACAAATGGCCATACTATCGCCGGCCACAAAAGAATAAATACACAGAGGCTGGCTTTCACACCGGCCACATTAAACTGACGGGTAGGGGACTATCTGCACAGCAGGCTGCCCGTCAATCACAGTTTGTCCCAGACGTGCTTAGTGAGCAGAGCAGACACCGATCAGTCACTGTCCACTCCCTGCTGAGTCGGTGAGGACGCTCGACAGCTGTCTGTCATCCTCAGACTACAATGCAAAAAAAAAAAGAAGAAGCTCTAAGACAAATGATCTGATTCAGCTGACATGACCTTTTCACAGCAACAATGTGAAACGTACCCAGGTGGGAATGTAAACACTGGTCGCAGAGATGGAGATAAAAGTCTGACGAGGCAGCCGGCTCTGAACATAAACCTGTCGAAAGTGATCATTGCCAGGACCAGCAGAAAGAAAAGAAAAGGAAAGGAGGAAAGCAGCAAGACTGTAAACACAAAATCAACTACATCAGACCAAGTAAATGTACACAGTTGGAGAAAAGGTCAGGACAACCCCGTCAATAAAAAAAAAAAAAAAAAGGAGCTCACCATGGCATTACAATTCAGCAACACAAAAAAATGAAAATGTTGCACAAACAAATAAGTTGGAGCTTTAGTGGGTTCGTTTTAATGGATTACATAAATTTCATAGCTGGTAAAATCTCACTGAAAAATAAAGGAATCCTCAGGCATTGTACTGTGGTACAACAATAAACTGACAAACCCTGCCCTTTCACGGACATAAATAATGTTGCATAAATTGTACAGCAAGACAACTCACAATTATGCAAAATGTGCTAACAGGAGGGTTTGATGAGGACACTGGTAGATAGGTTTTAGGGTTATATTATGTTGGGGAAAAAATTAAATCTCAAAGAAATATAAACAAAATTTTTACTTTTTTTCTTAAATCCCACTCCACCGTTGATGCTGCAGATAATATAGATTCAATACGATAGGACTACGAGAATACAGCTCTTCCATGGTGAACAGTTTGCATGTGACACTGCCCTGGCAGATCTGTGTGGGTAATCGGCCTGACAGGTCTGGGGTATCTGCTCACATGAGCTTCACCGAGAAACTTCCCTGCAGAGATGCATAAACTCCCCCTGAACGCGCTGCACTTCTCTGCAGCGCGTGAGAGGGTTAAGTCTGGAAATGGGTTGGTATGGCTGACTTGGTAAGAAGCTCTGATCCGATGTCGGTTTTGTTTAGTCGCTGTGGATAAAGAGCCTGAAAAGACAGGATGACGCAAGTGGTTTCCCCAACGTGTTCATCAAACGAGGCTTCTGAGTTCAGAAATTCAAAGTCAGGCTTCCACTTGAAGTCTGCTTCAAGCTGTTTATGAGCACACAAAAGGAAACGTGTCCAAGAGACTGTGTCTGTGTGTGTATGGCTGAGTCAAAGAAAACATCTGGAGGCATTCCTGAGACGCCTGAGTAGTGACAACAGCCGAACTGGCAGGAAAGGAGAGGAGAGGAGCGAGAGAGAGGGCTGAGAGCAAAAGGTAAGGCCGGGAGAGAAGGAGCGAGGCAGCGGGGCGATAAAGTCACAGAGGTAGAACTTGTGTCACGTATCTCTTTGCAGGACCAAGTTTTATTTGCAGTCGTTTTATTTTCTAAAAGTGCTATGAGGTCCATTACAGGCGATCTGTGTAACTATCTGCTCTCCTTCTTGCAGGTCTGTAAGTCCGTCTATCAGCCGAGTGAAGGCATCAGCATTAATACAGCAAAACTCGGTTGAGGAATATAATATATTGATAAAGCCAGCACTCGGAGGTTGGTTAGGGGTTGGTGGATTATGCAATGTCGGTTTTTCAGCCGGGGAGAGCGCCGTCTGCATCTCAGTTGAAAGAACATGTCCCAAAATAAATATTTTACTTCTTCTCTAAGAATTAAAATATTGATCAAAGGAAACATGGTTTTAAATGAAGATGGAGGATTTGATTAATGAAAAGTCTGCACAAATTAAAAAACAGCCGACATTAATGAGGATATCAGATGATAGGCTTGTTAGTATTCAAATCTTTGATAAACCTGGGATTACTGTGAATTACACCTGATAATAATACATCTATATATAAAGCTTAAGCAAATCCTCTTCATAAGTGTGATGAGAGACAAACTAAAGAGTAGGGATCCTTTTGTCTGCGCTCACCACCCTCAAACATCTGACAGACTGAAAGAGCACATGTTAGCCGTGAGCTGGGGTTTGGGTTACGCTTCCTTCAGAGCCATTCAGTCCCCTGACGTCTGTCTCCTCTTTCCTGTAACCTCGACATGGTTATGAAGCAGATCCACAAAGCCCCTGTTGTTCAAGTTGAAACAGTCTGAACCCATGCTGGGGGTCTCTGTGCGAACTCACGCTGCCCCGGTTACATTTGCATCGGACTGTGTCTTCCCTTTGACCATTTATAACCTGATTAAACCCGTCATATTAAAGGCTATTTTCATTCTAACTTTCCTGAAGAAACAAATCACTTGTCGATAAACCAACAGAAAACATATATCAAGTTCAAATATACTCCCTTGGATATCTTTTATGACCACATAATGAATCACTTCTTTTATATTCAATATGCCGGGACATTTAAGTTTGAAAAGAAAGCTTCAAAATAACTACAGAGAACCAACTCAGTTTTTTTTTTTTTTACTCAATGAACCCACTGTGCTCCTCCCACCGACAGAGTTAAAACAGTCTTTCTAGAGGGGAATTATGCCCATTTTGTTTCAAGCCAGTTCCCTTGGTGACACTCCTTTTCATCTCTCTCTCTGCGAGCAGAGGGAGGGAAGAGGCTGCAGGGAAGAGGAGAAAAGGCACACAAACCACCAACACCATTCCCCTTGAGACAGACGAAGGCCAAGACAGCCTCGAAGCATGGAGAGAGAAAGAGAGACAGAGACTGAAGGAGAGGAGGAGATGGGGTGGA
>OMNM01036185.1:27036-45502 GCA_900302745.1 Parablennius parvicornis | reverse complement strand
CCGGGCAGAGCAGCAACATAAACAGACATGACACTGTGGTGGGAGTCACTGTGGGGACTGCTGCTGACGGCGCACACGGACAAAAGTGTGACCCGAACCTTTGAAATACGAGATTCATAAAACATCATCACCAAAACACCAAAAATCAAGACCACCAACGCTCGTTTCCAACCTTCAGTTTCCGAAATCAATCACACCGAAGTCGACCTGTTTACAAAATAAAGCCAAATTTGTAGCCATCAAACTTGTTTATGTTTCGCTAACTGACGTCATCTTGGGAAACCTGCTGCAAGGGCTTCTGGGATATCAAAGATGGCGTTGCGGCAGCTCACGTGAAAATATCGACATTTGACCGATTCAGGGAAACCACCTAATCCGAAACACCAGAAATTATCAACAGAACTCTCCAGACGGACTTTTAGACTGAAATTCAGGACGAAGGCTGGATTTATGTAAATACACTTTCAAAACAAAACTAATGTGAAAAACTGTACATAATCTGGGATGTGGGAATAAGGGAACTCTATAATAATAGTAATGTTTCTTTTCACTCCTGCTGCAGGAAATATTGCGCCGTCATCCAAAGTTATTTTCTGTCCTTACACACACTTCAAGTGTCCTCAGATTTTTTTGTGTGTGTGTGTGTGTGTGTGTGTGTGTGTGTGTGTGTGTGTGTGTGTGTGTGTGTGTGTGTGTGTGTGTGTGTGTGTGTGTGTGTGTGTGTGTGTGTGTGTGTGTGTGCGTGTGTGTGTGTGTTGTTTACACCCTCAGGAACAGTGTCCCAGTTCTTTTTAAAGAGGAAGTGCACGGTGTCTACTTGTAGATTCCCTCCTCGATGATGCTCTCGAGCTGCATTGCACCCAAACATCTCCTTTATTCCCTCTTTCAGTTCTCGTAAACATTCATTCATATGAAAGAACTCCAGCATGTCGGAATGGAGCAATACGTCCATTCTGGAGCATCCTATGGCACATTAAACTGTAACACCTGAAACATGAATGTGCTAATGGGGTGTTAAAGGCATTAGGTGCTCTGTCACTCATGTTTCTGCTCTATTTATGGGGCATATTTCATCATAGCTGCTGGTCTCTGGAAATAATGATATTGTTAAAAGGGTAATCCAGTCCAAACATGTGAAGGCAGTTTTATCATTCTTCATTCTTCATTCAATCAGATAAGATGTTAAACCAAAAAAGAATAATAACATATTCAACTTGTTGCACCCTTACAGTCTGAGATGATTTTCTTCCATGACACCAAACAATATTTCTGTGCAAAGACTAATCTTGAGCTATATCTTTATAAAATCACACTGATTATTTCCAACACTAACTTTTTGATAAGGAGAAGCATTGTTGCTCAAATTTTGGAGTGAAGCACTGTTTTTATGGTCATACTTGGATTTTTTTTCTCAATGATGTGATATTACTCATACGTAAGTACGAACTTTAAGTGGCTACTTAGTGTGGCAACGATTGACAATAATGTGCAAACCTGATGACTTGCCTTTTTTATAGAAAATAGACTTATTCTAACAAGTTCTGTCAACATTTGTTTCAAAAATTTATTCTTTCTATATTTTGCTTGTAATCTGAGAAATGCGCTTTAACACAGTTATTCTGCACAGACAAAATCTAATGGTTAGACAAGCATTGATACTCTTGAGTAGTTTTCACACAAAGTGTTTAAAACTATTAAAATTATTATTATATACAAGCTGACTTAACAAAATTAAAAACTATATTTTCAAATCTACTTAAAGCAAAGCTCTCATGTATTCTCATTCACTGCAAACTTACACTCACACTTAAGAGTCATCAATGAAACCAAAACTAATGTCTTTTGGACTTTTTGGACTATAAAACCTCACAAATCTGAGGTATACATTAGTATGCGGATTATAATGCGCAGAAGAAACAACATTGCAGAGGGAAGCAGGATGATGTGACGAGTCCAGCAGTGTCAACCTGGTAATGAATGGCCCCTTCTTTAAAAGGCAACTCCACATCTCCTCACAGGATCACCGTGGACATGCTCCTGAACTATGAAATCATTTTTCATGGCTCTCCGCGGGGAATTAACATCACACGAACCGTATTGCGCAGGAAAGAGCTGCAGCAGAAATTTGCCATTATACCTTCAAATAAATCTCTCATCGCCCCCGAAGGGTAAATGGCAGAGTCAGACCGAATACAGGCGCAATGCCATTACTGTCCGGCACACCTGCATTTCTCTGTCACTCTTTTGTGTTCTGTGGCACGTTACTGCATGTGGGTGGAATGACACAGTAGAGGTTGTGTTTATGCAGATAAAATACAGTGCGGTGTAGTTTTGTACCAGTTTTGGTGTGAAATCGTGCCGGAGCACAACCTTTCATTACAACGACACGCACACTCCGATTCACCATGGTTTAATTTGGTGCCAGGTATGGAGACTAAATGATTCAGGGGGACTAGAAGCTCGACAAGGGTCTTCACATGTGATGAGAGTTTAAATGAGCTGTCTGCACAATTTTCACAGTACACTTGATCGTTACACACTGGCCTACAGAAAATGTTGAATTGAAAAAAGCAACACTATGAATGAGATTACATTTTAAAAAGATATCTGCTAATGGGTAAACCACCGGTATCCTCACCTGTATTCCTGCCTCATTGTTTTCCCTCCTGAAGTGCTTGGTTCTACCTTGAGGAGGTATGTTGTGTTTCCTTAGTGTGAGTAGCTTTTCTGTTTTAAAGAGGGATAATAAAAAGTGCAAACAGTATCCACAGTGTGCTTCATGTTGACTCTCTCGTCACACAATGCAAATATGAAAGTGTCCCGTTACATTTTCCCCAAACTGACTACTGGACACCAAACAAGTCAATCAAGCTGGAAAGAGTGCTAAGCATTGCCGTCTGATATTTATTTGGAAAAACCTTTAAGATTGTATCAGGTTCACATGCGCATACTCTTAAAACAAATAAGCCTACGGACAATATATTCATAATAAAATATTTTTTCTCTTCACAGGAAGCCATATAAACATATATACGTCCAGATTTAATGTGGGAGAGATAACAGATGTCTAAGAGGCATGTCCAAAGTCGTCTTTAATTGTAATGTGATAAGGAGGATATAATTAATGTGAAATTATTACATTATAAGATGTAACTGTAACTGTTGACATTAAGCTGTCATTACCAGGTTATATCCAACATTTATTATCACATTTCTATAATACAGGATTCTTAAACAGCTTTAAAAGAAAAAACATATCAGAATTGTGATTTGTGCATATCACCCTATTAATTATGTACAATATGAATAGGGAACCTATTTACAGAAACATTCCCTTAGTGGTTATGAAATTGGGACTCAGCACACATTTTACAGTGTCTGGCCTTTCTGAAACCTTGCTGACAAGCAGCCTGAGCACTCAGCTCGAGCGCCTGTGCACGAGGGGAAGGCAGCAGAGGATTCCCCGACAGTCTGTCTCTCTCTCAGGATGAAATGTGGCATGGCTACAGCTGGAAGGCTAAGTGATTCAGCCACTCAGCCAGAAAGAAGCCATGAAACCAACCAGCCTGCCCATCAGCAGTTCACCCATAAGCCAAATCCTGTTGATCAGATAGATAGAGAGCATGTTCTTCATACATTACATATAAACTGAAATGAAAATGTACAGAAACTCTCACTGAAGCTCTTGATGAATTATTCGTGATCACATCAGACATTGGTGAATGTTTCACCTGCAGCCTGCCCTGGCCAAATAATAATTCAAACCCATATTGTCCATAGAGGGTTTAATAACCGAGCAGCTGCTGTTGGACGAGGTCACTGATTATTTAGTAATCATAACCTCAGGATCTCAATCGGTTATGATGATCGTCCTTGATATATCTGGTATTTATCATCAATCATTGGAGAATAAGATCTATATACTCATCATATAACCAGGCTAAACCTCCTTAGCATGGTTGATATCTGGTTACTACAGTGTGTGTTTCAGGATTGGTTAACGTATAGGTGATATTTTTACTGTTGATTTGATTTACATCTGATTCACATCTGTTTCATTTGAGGTCCTGTGATGGTGGACGTGGTGCAACAAGTCTCACCCAATTTGATGGCTCCTTCTGTTCCTCAGACAACAATGTAACATATCCCATAGACATGCCCCACAACTCATTGTAATAAGTAAATGGAAAAATTTGTGTGACATATTCTTGACATTTAAGCCATAATTCAATGCGTGTACATTCATTATTTAACTGATATCTTTGTTCTTGCTCTAGTTGAAATAACCTCGGTTTTGGTGTCACCGCTTCCCAGCTTACGATGTTTCTGCCCACTTATCCAGAGACAATCAGCTCTGCTCCACGTGCTTCATCTTTCAATTTAGTTTTTCATTTCGCCCTCAAAAACCTCTGCAGTGGGAACCAACCTCCACTCACCTCCAACCGCTAACAGATCTTTCTTCACTGGATCTGTTCTGACTAAACTGGTGTCATTTCTTCGCACCACTAGATGTTCGGCAATGTAAACATGCCTGACTAAATGTGTTTCAAGAGAGAAAAACAAACTCTAAAGTGTCAGTTTTGGCTTTCACCTTAATCAAATTATGAATCAAAAAAATTTATGAAATATTATTAGTGTGAGGAATCCTAAGCTATTCTGGCAAATGTTTCACCAAAAATGCTAAAAGAGTTTTACTTAAAAAGGCCATTTTACACACACATGCCATGCATGTACTCTGTGCACATGTCGGATGTTCAGTGTTTTGTCATGGGACACTTCGACACATGGACAGGATGAGATAGGGAATCAAATCTCGGGATTGGATGACGGCCCGCTCTATCAACTGAGCCACAGCTGCTCCAGACTGAGAAACAGCCACCTCAAAAAGAAAAGGAATATTGCCTTTGGCTCCATTTTCAATTCCCAACACCATGTCTGCTAAGCGTCCGGTGCACCTCTATTTGCAACGTGCTGCGAGACATCTAATTTTGTTTGCATTCCCCTGCAGAATACCAGCCTTCAGAGGACTGGTCTTCATAGACTTTAGAAGAATTCCTCTCTTAAATTTAGATGCAGCTTCTTTTTAACTCCTGTCAACAAAGCATTTCTCATATGAATTTTTTTTTTTCTTTTTTAACCCAATAACGTATGACATATAACTCATCCAAGCGCTTTTGAAATATTGGGATTTCCACTATGCCAGGTAGTGATGTTCTATGAGCCAGAACTAGAAGGTATGATTTCTGGTGAGACTCTTGTTGGTGCATGAATGAGAGCTTAGCAGATGGGATTGGATGCTGTGCAGTGAAAAAGCCAGGTCAGAGTGTTCCAGTTAATTTTCACTGCGTGTTTGAGGTCAGCAGCTCTTGACAGTCAGACGATGGTGTTCCCGGCTCTCAGACGACGTCCTTTCAAGACGCCCCAAGCAGAGATTTCAAAAACACCACATTTCTCAGAATTGCGATTTGGTTTGCGGGGCACAAACAACACATAACATGCAGGTGCACACAGTCCAATCCTCCTGTTTCTCTAGGGGGAAACTGAATCGCAGACACGTGCATCTTAGGGAATCATCAGAATCCCCTCACACAGCTGCTGCCTGTTTCACTTTCTTTTCAGGAAAAAGCCACAATAGAAAATCTCAGAGTTTCATTCCACTCATTGCATTCCACAGCTACATCTTTTGGTGATGTCGGTGACAGAAGAATGTATGTTACTTTGCAAGAAAGCTTGGATTTTAAAAAGACTTATCATGAATACGATATGTGGCATTTGACAGCAGAGAAAAAAAATATATTTGCGATAAGATTGCAAGTGTAGATATTGAGCTGTTGCTTGTATTTGTATCTGAAAGCTGGAGAAGTCTTAGCTCCCACTTCCTTTGTGCATGTTTCCTAGTATGTGTGGGTGTAACACAATAACTTCTCCTGACCCTGTTGGCCTCGGCAGGGAAGCTGCGGTGTAAGTATTGTAACCACAAGATGGTGTGGTACAAACACTCACATGTAACAGGTCAGAGCTATTCTTACGAGCGCAGAAGAATACTATTTGCTATTAGGGAAATGTGGTCTGAGATTTCTGATTAACTACAAATCACACGAGAAGGGTAATATATATCAGGGGATTGACGGCGGATGAAGAGTTCAACTCTTCGACAAACAACGTAATGCTTTATTCCCCATACAAGAACACAGTTTCGTCCCTGAACTTGCCTTATCTTCACGCTACTCTTGTGTCTGCGGTGCTGACGGGTTCAGAGTGCGCGGAGCTACAAACACTCAGGAGGCAGGTTTAACTCTGATTTAGGAGAATGAATTTTCATGATTTACAGCCTTTCTGTAAGAGCGCTCACTGTATTGATTTTTGCGACTGCAGGGGTGAAGCTTGATAAAATGTTACTTTCATTTCACGGGTGGAAACAGAAAAGGAAGAAGGATTCTTGGGGGGGGATAGGAGAGCACCGCGGCAATTACACCTGCTGCAGAGATCAACAAGGAGGGTTTCTCTGTCACGACAAAAGTCCCTCCATCCTTCACACACGTATGCACGCACGTGCGCACACACACACATACACACACACACACACACACACACACACACACACACACACACACACACACGCACACACGTGCTTCGATCCAACCACTCAGAAGAACTTGTGCAATACTTCAACCTGCACCTCCTTCATCTCAACAAAACTATTGTTCTCTTTCAACCTCCTTTTATCTTACAGGATAATCAACTTTTAGCACATAGTATGTTCTCTTGAGGATGTTCTAGTTGAGGGTTGTTGGTTGATGGGGCAGGACAAGTGGGTGAAAGCGTGAAAGATCAGCAGTCCATCACAGGGTTAACATCAAGAATTAGACAAAGGCACAAACTGAAAAAGTTTCCTGGGTGACACTTAAGTTCAGTGTGCTTTGTCTGCATAAATAGGTTAAATATATGCATGCTTACGTTACGACAATAACAGACCCACTGCTACAAATGTGTGACATGGGTTGTGTTTGGCACGTAGACAGATGATGGTACTGTTTGGATACCGAGTTCCCAAGCACTACTTGTTGCATTTCGAGCTCTTGTCTCTCTGCTGCTCATTTGCACATAACGCCACTCTCGAGGCAACGGGCACAAGTGTGCCATTTGTATTTGCATGGTGCTTGACATTTACACACTGGGAAAGCAATTAGGCTCAAACTAGGGTCGTTAATACAGTGAACAGGCTAGACGTGTTTGCCGCGATAGCTGCTGTAATTTGCATTCGTGTAGAAGTGACAATGATGCCATCTGCATTTCAACATACCAACATATCCTCTGAGGATCTCACGGAGGAATAAAAATGAATTTCTCAACTGGCAGTTCCTCGCGCCTACTCTTCTTCTGTTTCTCCTTTATTCTGCTGCTCAACGGTGCCAACACACACACACACACACACACACACACACACACACACACATAAGCACGCACGCACACACACGCACGCGCACACACACACACACATATGCACACACACGCACGCATACGCACATACACAAGCGAAGCCTTACACACAAGAAATCTGTCATTTTGCAAAACTGCAACCAACATCTAAGTAAAATACAGAATTAGTGATGTTAAGATGCTTTGATAAACTCTTTAAATACACAAGAAACAACTCTGAAAAAATACAATATAATAGAGGCTTATGGTGCTTCTGGTTAAATATTGGTTATTATAGAGCAAATGTTTTCAGTGTATGTAGGTACAATAATCACACAAAACAGGAGAAAATAGGGAGTATTGTCTTTGATGAAGACAGTAATGTGTTGACAAGAAAATTAAAATTAAAACAACTACCTTGCCTAAAATCGTGCATCCTGAGACAGACATCAAGACAAAAAGGTAGAAAAGAAAGATTGGTTCCATCGTATCGAGCAGCAGAATCTCATCAGTAAGCTCTTTCAAGCAATTACTTATTCCCTGCGTAATTTTTCCCCTGTGTTACTATATAAAATGAATTAACAGTAAGGATTTTTATAAGACAACTTAATGATGTGATGATTATCTGTTTAGAGTTGGCAGAAAACAAGGGTTTACCTCATCTTCTGCAGAGCTTTATTCCAAAAACCACTTCAAATCCAGACAACTGTGCAACAGCAATAGCGAATGTTCATTTCAAATACATTTTGCAGGGTTAAGCACCTCAAACTAACTTTGTCTAATGAAGACACAGCGTATAACTTAAAACAAAACTCAAAAATGATGTGGAAATACATTTCAGAAAGAGACCATTTTATGTTACTTGTTCATTTGTTTATGGGATCTCTGAATACTGAAATATAGGGGCAAATTGTGCTAATTATTGAGATATTAGTTCTTTTATAAAACTATGCTCCAATTTACTCCTGATTAAAACTGCATCTGATTAATAAATATATCCTGAAAACATTAAAAAAAAAAAAAACAATGCTTGAATAACAGGACTGTACACCAACTACTATTCCAAACGCGCTCTCAATTAGAGATATTGCTTATTTGTATGTAGCACATTGTACTGTAGGAACATACAACTCATTAATGCAGGTTTTAGGCAAAAAGTCTATCTAGAGTCGGTTTAGAGAGATAATATTGAAATATGTGAGATTGTGGCCAGTTGTACACCACTAATGCAAAAGATTTTATTATATAATTGACACATAAGTTTTACTAACTTTACAACCTGTAAAGGTTTACAATGCAAACTGTAAAACACAAAGAGTTAATGTTGCTGTATGCTTTTTGTAGGTTGTCACTCCTTACATGCAATCTGTCACAGAAAGGACAAAATAATATTTGTATTTGATCCATACTGCATATTTACAGTTTTACATTGGATGAAAAAGCATTAAAAAAAAGGTATTGATATGGAGATGGGTAATAAACATCACAATTAATATCAATAGTTTAGGACTTTCATCTTTAAATCAACACGTATACAGTATAAAACATCCTTTATAAACAGCCACAGTCAATAGATAGATAATTGAAATGTTCAAAATCTCACAAATTATGCAATATACAGTAAATTGGACATAATATGAATCTTTCTTGAACTTGTTATGGGATTATAATGAGCTGATTAATATTTTTAAATGAGATCCAAAACACTGCATTGTTTTGTTTGGATAGATTGCTCATAATGGTTAATGCCTTGAGGAAGAAGAACTCCAGACAAATGGTTGCAACGAGCAGAGATTGGCTGCACTCTCCACTGATTATATTGACAGTAGTGTGGCTTTCCCTGACAAACACACACTGGAGTTCCCTCTCTTCATTTCTCTCCAAACGGTCCTTCTCCAAACAGCCGGTCCACTACTTGGATCTTTTCTCATCTCCTGCTCTCTCATTATCTGTCCTCGGCAAACAAGCTGTAGCCTTCCCTGCAGCATCCACACTGTGCCAGCTAACCACTGTTTTTGGCCACTCCATTTCAGCAGAGATGTGAGGATTATCCCAGATGGATAAGGGAGACTCGGTGTAAGCGCGAGCTGGCAGATCGATAGTTGGCTAATGGCCACTTTCGTAGAAAGTCAGCCAACTGTGGGAGGAGAGATACCGCTGGAACCTGCCTCGACGAGGAAACTTTTTGAGATGCAGAGGAAAGGATATCAGGGAAGCTGACAGATGCTTGCAGTCTCCCTCAAAAAGGCCAGCGCACACATGTCTATATTTGCTGTATGTGCCGAACTCCACTGGATTGATAACAGAGTTAAAAAAAAAAAAAAAAAAATGAGGGTTATCACAAGATTAAAGCTCAGAAGCTAAAACAAAAACGGTAGACGGTTGAAGCAGATGCAGAATGGAGCAATTCAAGGAGTTAAAGCAACGGGTAAATGTCACATTAACTGTGATTTAATGTTTCTTTTTGAGTGCCTCAAATTAGCCGCTACTTGCAGACATCACTATTCCACAGTAGTTGAGAAAGTGGCTATTTGTAACATTCTGGATGTTTCTGATAGTCCATCAGCCCTCTCCCAAGCCAAAGACTTCAGAATTTAAATCAACCAAATTTACTGGTATTGCAATCTTGACGCGCTCAATTTACATATCGCAAAACGCATTCTGATAAATCACGTTGCCATGCAATTTGCAGATGCGAGCTGGAGAGGTAGATGGCTGAAGTCAGAAGGTGTGCGGAAAACTTAAGAGACAAGCAACGTCTAAATTAAAGGCAAGAGAAAGAGCACTGTTGGCAGATCTCAAAGAACAAACACATTTACACAATCTACTGAAGTGTATATATATTGATTGTTAATTGTGTTGTTATTGCAATATGCATAATGTTAACCTGACATTATGCAGCCATACTACTTACTTAGGTGACATCACTTGGCGGATGAACCAGCCATTTGTCCCGCACAAAAAAAATACCACATGTAGGATGTGTCACTTACTCTGGTCTGCATTATGGCGGCACATTTGTGAGTGAGGAACCTTTGGATGAGGCAAACCAACGCCTCGTTCATGGTACAAAGCAAAATAAATCATACTTCGACAATGAGTGTTGAATGGCACAAGTGGTTGTTTTTTCTGGTTTGCGACAGGCTGAGATGAGTGACAATTAGTGTTGTAGAGTCTTGAGCACTAAGGTACAACATTTAGATGACATTTACATCAATCAACTTTAATTGTTAGTGGTTTACATTACAAAGGTTTTTCTCAGGTTTTTCAAATCAGAGAACAGGGCAACACAATCTGATGGCGACTTGCTGTAAGCTTTAAATATGAAGAAGAGAAAGAAAAAGAAAGAAACATTATACTCCCCCTATTTGTAATGAAGTATTGAATGATATTACACTAATTTAACAGTACTGCCCCCCCCCCCAATTTTAGCCTTTGTACACTGTGAAAAGTTTTAGAATAATGCAGTGTGAACTAAATTATTTTTCAGTTCTTCTTTTTAGTCGCTCTAAATCCAATATAACAGATATCAGACCGTAATCAACATGAGCTTTAGCCTGTTTCCACAGTATCTGTGACATATTCGATAATACCTGCACACTTGTAAGACATCTCACATGAGAGAAATTGAAAGTAGGTTTTCAGTAGCTGGTTATTTCTTCTTCTAGAACAGTAGCGCAGAGGTGCCAGAGGCATTTTATTTGAAGAGCAACATAAAACTCAATTTCATCTTGGTAAAATAGTGCAATAATAACCTTTAACCTTTTTTTTTTTTTGTTGTAGCGCAATGTATACATGATGAAAATCTTGGCATCTTCGCAAAATCCAAAGAATTACTACCAAAATGAGATACAATCTCAACATAAAGCCAATTTTAATGACACATTCTGGCGCAAAATACAGTGAAACGTCTCAAAACCTCCTCCTATAGCTGCTGCATTATGCATGTTTTTACAAACCCACCCTGACAGGATGGCTTTGAGGTGGCGAGCTTTCATGGCAGCATCACTGAAATCTAAGCTTGGGTCTCAGTGTTGTGTTGTGTCCTTAAGAAAATTGCTTTAAAATCTTTGGCCCACGGGTCTGATGTTTGTAAACCTGCAGTTGAGTAACGCTGTTACCAAATGTGACAAAATATTGCTGAATGTATTGTATTGATTATTATTAGGGATTTCATTCAATTTTATAAAAAAAAAAACTATTTGACTTTCACCTTTTTTTTTCTTCCCCAAACCTGATATCACCACTGGTTCTTCAATAAAATGTGCTACTCTATTCGTGTGATTCTGATTATTAGGGCCTTTACAACCTTTAACACAACCAGGGTGCCTCCCTGTTTCCTGATAAGCGTTGTAAACACAAGCAGGTAAACAACTCGGTAATTCAACCCGGTAGTTTTCCTTCAGGATCAGTGTGCGGTCACATGAAAGGGGCGGAGTTTGGAGCATCTGACCAATCACATACACAGAGAAACCCTGCAGAGCAGCTTACGTATTGTCGGAGCAGTTGTCAGAAATTCTGAAGAAATAAAACATCCACCAGGCAAAAAGCAACACTGTTGCTGCAGCCAGAGCCAGAAAATTGCAGACTTCTTAACATGTAACTTTGTGAGACTATATACAATATGAATTAATCGGACAACATAAACAGGCAAGTATGGCATTGTGATCAATCAATGTCACTTTATTGCAGCATACATATTTCAGGCAGAGTCTCCTCATTGCTCTTCTTTTAGTTTATGTTTTGCTTTTAAGCTAAGTTTCCCCGATGTGAGGCTCCGCCCCCCCGTGTGATTGGGTTTTGTGTTGGAATATTAATTCCTCACTGTGATGGCTCGAGTAGCTGTGCACTACATGACTTCATGGTTCTGTCAGGTGTGACCAGTACCATTAACCTCATTATTACAGATCAACCCTCGTGGAGCTCAACAGACTTGGAACAAGTTAAGAACAAAAAAAAAGAATCATCTTCCAAAGCCTCAGTGAGAAGGATTTATTTTAATATATCAAAAGTATTGCTCCTCTTCACTCCACTTCTCTCTTCCCTGAAATGGTGCACATATCGAGATATTCTAACAATAGGCAGGTAAATTACCAAGAGATCTGATTGGTCAGGAGGCGGAACTTTTATCCTCACTGTGTTCTTATCCGTAGCAGGTTATGGTCCGGAGCAGGTTAGACATTCAGAGTGCGTTAGGTGGTGATTAATCCCAGGAAAAAAGTGAACGAGCGTTGCTGTACGGAAAGCTAAGGGTTCATCTTTGTAATTACTTTGATAGGACAAAATCCAGAGTCACAGAATCGTCCCAAGGTCTGTTACCTTTGTGTGTGTGACATAATGTTTCATGAATGAAGTGAAATTTGAGTGAAAAACCTTCAGAAAACCCACAATCATGAATAAATCAACAGAGGAAAACAAAGAGAATAGTTTATAAAGTCTTATTGAATGGTATTATAATTAGCTTTTAGCACAAGAGTTAAGAAATGAGCTAATAATAATGAAGTCGCAGGTATAAATCAGATAATGCAAGAACAGCATTACTACTGTACAAAACCCGAAATGCTTTGCAGGCATCTCTCTGAAACGGATTCATTCTTCCAGTCATAAATACGTGTCATGTAAACCAGTGATTCAGAAAACAGCCACACTTGCTGACTCTTAATTGCTTTAAATAAACAGGGGAATAACAGCAAGGTAGAGAGGGAAATATGACATTAATAGACCTTAAGCTGTTGACCTGGAAAGAGATGGAGGACAAATCAGGCGTGGTGTGTTTCATGATTTATTGTTCAGAGAAGAATAATCCCCACAGGTAGCGCCAAACACGCTGCACGGGGACTCCCTGTTTTAGAGTGTGCAACTCACTGCAAACTCCAATCACAGCTTCGCAGAGCACTGCAATGGTTCTCAAAGTGCATGTGGGAGTCCCCTGGGGGGCAAAAGAGAACCTCTGGAGGGGCATCACAGCAGGAGAAACCTGGGGGTCTCTGCTTTTTATTGCCCATTGAGCTCTGTTAACAATAATCTGTGTTTGAGGGCAGGGGGGTTCATACTACCCACAGTTCCTTCACAGAATGAGATGTAGGACAAAAATATTCAGTAGGATCTTACTTCAAGCCAAAAGTGTGAAGTCATTAATAACAACAGTGATACAAAATGGCTGCGTGATCTATTCTTATCTGGTCTTGGCCCCCGGGCAGCAGTTCAACAGTTCAGCATTGACGTCCGCCTCCAACCTTGTTGTTTATTAATGCATGAAGCTGCTCTTCCTCCAGCCCCTCTGACCGCCTCGCTCCCTCACACTGACACTGCATTAAAGGCCGTCGAGAACAACACTGGAAATAATGAGAGTCTCCACACCACAGCTCTGAGCCTGACACACCTCCACAAGAAAAACCACCTGAATAAGTCTGAGTAAGTGATGATGGGAAAGAATGTTTTTATTCTTTTTGTTGTTGTTAATTCACCTGCTATTCCTGGAGCCTTAAAGGAGCGTCACGCTGTCCAACCTGTCGACACGCCAGCAGAGCAGAGTTATATTAAAGCATGTGTGCAACACAGCTAATAAACTGAGATAGATTCTTCTCTTTTCAGGGGATTGTTTCTTTTGTCCTCTTAAATGTCAGCACTGTCAAGACGGCGGAGGATTGGTCAAAGGGGAAAACAAAATTAAGTTCCACAGACAACGGAAGCAGCATTCACACTAAATATCTCTTGAATTTATTAACAATAAAATCAATCTTGAAATTTTCTCTGATCTCCCGTCGCAATGTTTTATGTCAGGTAAATGTGAATTCTTCACCCACAAAATATCATGTCACTGCAAGACCTCCTAAGAAGAACCCCGCGTCGAACACGGCAGCACATATGAGAGGAGCGATTGAAGATGTCTCGGAGGTTGGGAGATGAATGGGAATGTTGGGAGGAAAATATCAAATAGCCAGGCTCCAGAGACTCTTGGCTTGAACGTTCCCAGAGGACTCAGTCGGTTTCACACCACCGACTCCAGAACACGTTGCTCCACTCTATTCTTCCCCACACTCAACCGCCCGACACTTTCATTTTCATATTGATGTGAACTGAAGGAGCACTGGCGTCGGGCTCCTTGGAGCTTTCATACACTCTGAATGGGGCACTACAGGAAACAGATGCCCTCCGTCCTCTGTGTTCATTCGGCTGATGATACAGCCTGTAACAAGTGAAGCTAAAGCTGCCGCGCTGCTCCAGATTGGTCTTCTCAAGGATTTCATTTCTAAAAGGACCACTCAAGTGATGTGGCAAGTCAATTTGACAATCATGAAAGGTAGCACTAACAAGTGCAGGCTCCTGATAAAGAAAGCCTGCGGTGGGAGACTCCAGTGAAGTGAGGGAATGGGGGAACTAGTTCTAAAGAAAATCAGCCAACCATGAAATGCCGAACCTTTACACTTGAGAGATGGTAGGACACTGCTATTGCAGGATAGGAAAACGACAAGCGCACTATAGAGTTGCATTCTCGGCTAACACAATTTCGTCATTTGTAACAGAACTATACCATTCAACACTTCCTTTTTTGCTTTTACGGATTCATTATTGTTATCTCTGCAGAGTAATTAAGGTTTTTTTATGTTCTTTCTCTGTGTTGGCCTGTTTTTGCATTACGAGCTGTATTATAATCACTTAGAGACTTTTAGAAATCCTGTTTCCGCTACCTCCTAAACAAGCTTGGAGAATTACGCTCCTCTTATTAGATTTCAGAAGAAATGCCCAATCCCGGGAGCAGCCTGGGAAAGAAATTAGCCAGGAGTTTATTGGCTCAGATACAAAAGGAGCAGATTGAAAAGGGGTGAGATGATTGAACTCTCCTTTATTCCATGGCGTGTCCTTTGTGCCAAGCTGCACAGTCACTTTGATGCTATCTCTGTCATTTGAGCCGCACACTGCGCCTTGGGTGCTTCACACAAAAGAATATGATGCACCACGAGAGGCCTTGAATGGGCTTTCCATCTATTTCCTGAAAGAGAGAAACTCTACTTTTGATTCACCTCGAGTGCCACTCATTATCAAAGTACATCATCATAGTAAAAGCCTCTGTAATGTATTTAATATTGTGATACAATCAACCTGGCCAAAAAAAAAGATTTTTAAGTAAAAATGACCCTAGTTTATAGAACTTCTATTAGACAGAGAAAGAATATTTTCCTACCTCATTTCTCTGTGCACCTGGATCATGGTTTTAAGGATTAAAAGCCATCCTTCAAAGTAGACTCTGAAAATGTGAGTGCACTAAAATCAAATACCGCTAATGGTCAAGAAAAGGTCGACTGCCAGATTGTCACTTATGAAGGAGCGGCGTGATAATAGGAGGAATGGCTGCACCTAGCTTACAGAGGAAAACCGAGGAGGCAGAGAGAAGGGGGTGGAGAAGATGGAGGAGGAAAAAGAACGGCTTACAAGGCCGCCATTACCAAGGTAATTCACACACTAAGGAGTAAAAAAAAAAAAAAAGCGAGACCTGTGAGTGGGTGGCTGAAGAGCGGAGGCCTGATCAGAACCGCCATTAGCAGAGAAATAAGCTGTAAAAGGAACGGCGGGAGGTTTGTGAAGAGAGACGCAGGGCAAACTGCGGCGGAGGAACATTGTGATCCGGCCGTCCAGAACGAGACCCACTTGACAGCACTCCTGCCCGGACTGAACATGTCAAGAGGCCACAGTGGACGCAATAATAGCAAACCACTTCATTTACCTCAAAGCAAGGTACTAACGCTGCAGCAGGAGGGGGAATCAACTCAATTAACAGCATACATCAGCTCTTAAACAAGTCAAGCAATCAGCAATATAATACTATAATAATAAATACTTTATAATTAAACGGGTGGAGCGGCTTTTAAAATCACACTAACATACTATAAGTCAAACAGATGTCTAACCAACTGGAGAAGTTTCAGGGCTGCACAATATCTGAACATCTGATGTGCAATAATGTTAAAACTGTGATCGAGGCATGATTTCAGATAAATACAAACACCTGGGTAGATTATGTTAATGTCATTGTGTTTTGACATTTACTCTTAACAGTAGTTTTTCTCCTGCAGCCCCAATTACAGCTGTAAATTATTCAATAATGCCATTTTTGTGAACTTAACTCATTTACAGCTGACTATGGGTGAAAGCAGGTTATACCCTGAGATAGAGACAACCACACTCTCACACATCCACACCTGAGGACAACTTAGAGGATCCACGAGTCGGCAGGTAGTCTAAAACCCACGTTTGTGGACTGTGGGAGAAAAGCAAAGTATCCAGACAATATCCACAAATGAATAACCCAATGGTTTCTGCAAGTTCAACAATAAGGCAGCTCAGTTTAAATACAAATTTGGTCTAGATAATTTATAATCACTGTTTTGTAAGATGAAAACAATCATTAAACAATTGTATTAATTCACTAAACTTAATTTATATATGATGTTTATCTGGCCTTCACAATGATGAAAGTCACCCACACCTGATTAACCCGTCACTGCAATCCAGCACAGTGGCTCTGGTATTAACTTGGCCTTTTGGCCCCTACATTACCACCCTGTCTGAAAGGGGCAGGATATTACATGAAGCAGTATAGCCGAGCATGAAGCCCCAAACACAAAGACAAACAAAGAAATAAAACTCGATTTTGAATTATTTCTGTCACCTAGCTAAACTGACTATCAATACATTGATATATTCAGAATTTGAGCTTTTGAACAGGATCATGTCACATTGAGCAAATGTACCAAATAAAGTGGTGGGCGAGTGCATATGATTGGAGCAGGAAATCAACACTTTGCAAATAAGCGTATCGCAGGATGAAGGGCGTTTGGAGGGAGATAGTTTGTGTGCAAGTAACAGACGGAACATCGACAGCTTCTTGTTTTGTTTTGGGAGGAGACAAGTGTACTCCTATTTGAAATATATACATATTGATTTATAATCCTTAGTGTGCAATGTGATGATAAAATCCATAGGATTCTAGGTCAATCCTCTTCAAATGAATTTCATTTCATGGCTTAAGTCGAGCAGTGATTAAGCATTGGAGGAGTCCATTGGAATAGCACTGCATGCTACGGTAGGTGAGGAGACCCTTTAAACCTCCCAGGTAATGAATGAGGAATAAGGTGGCTATTCCCGGTCTGCGCTCTGAGGATTAGAAACATGAGGACAGCAGAGGGAAGAGGAGACAGTGATGCTGATGGATACTTCTGTCTAGAGGAGGGGGGCAACTCCCAATGTTCCTCCCACTGATTGATTTGAAAGACTGGGGGAGGACTGAGTGGAGGAGGGAGACTGGGAGCACTCTCTGTGCGGGGGGGAGGTCTTATCACTCCCCCGGCTGCCTGGACCGCTGAAAGCGGGTTTACTTTGAAGAGAGGCAGCCAGTAACAGTGGGGAACATGTATGGAAAAAGAATGGCTGTCATCAAATGAAAAGAGTCAATATTGTACCAAAATGTCATCTTAATATCCAACATGCATGGTAAATATAATGTACACTTCATGTCACATGACAACAGCATTTCCAGTTTATTTTGTATTATACCCAATTTGAGGGTTATATATTGGATCCTCCTAATTTCTGTCACATAATACAAATTTGTTTTCAAAAAGCAATTGAGAACATTTAACCTGATGAATTGAAAATGGTATGCATGGATTTCTTCTTAATGGGATCCCCAACCTTACTGCAAATGCAATTATCCCATTGCAAAAGTGAAAAATATTTCAGACATTTCCAGAGACCCTCACTGGAAATGGTGTTGAGCTTCTTATGGAGATTGATGACATTATATGTTACCACATTTTTGGCCTGAACCATTTCTGTTTTACATATATAAGGGAACGGGGGAAAAAGGGGGCTCTGTTAATAGAATAGAATAGAATAGAATAGAATAGAATAGGATAGAACAAGAAGGAGAAAAGTAGAGTAGAATCAAGTTGGATGAAAAAGCATGTGATAGAACAGAAAGAAAATACAATTATATAGAAAACCGTGATTATTTTGAGTTGAACAGAACAAAAGCACAGAATAGCAT
>OMNM01036185.1:0-16025 GCA_900302745.1 Parablennius parvicornis | reverse complement strand
TTTGTTGTGGTTACTGGGTGCTTTGAGTACCTGGGCACATTCAGCCAGTGTGTCTTGTTTTTTTTTTAGTTTGTTTTTTTTCCTGCTTTTTTTTTTTTTTCCCCCACCTGGGAATTGAACGCAACTGTGTAAATCACCCTGCGTTGTCACGGCACATGTGATCAGTGGTGCATTCAGTTATATTCAATTTAAAAAGTACTTTTGTGGTCTAATATTAAATTAGGCACACCAAACAAGTCATTAGTCTTCCTAAGCTGTGTGCCGGTTTGATAATAGAGGAAATAAGGGAATAAGGGAGAGAAGAAAGAGGAGATATGGGGGTGTGAGGGGAGAAACAGTGGCATGTGAGTCTAATATCATTTGGTAAAGATTTTTTCCTAATTCTCATGTGAGTGTGTAAATTAATGAAGTATATTCCCACTAGGCCTTTAATCACAAATAGTACAAAATTAAAGCAAGAGAAAACAGAGTGTTTGCTCTGATTAGACTTTTAAAAATGAGGACAAAACTCCTTTTATAAATCAGCTTTTCCCTTAATTTTATAAGCACCTCAGTGGGAGTCTTTCTGATCTTCCAGGCAGCAGGGTGATACTTTTTGAAGATGTGACGCTGTGCACTAATACTGACACTGTTACTGTGGATTATCACTATCAGAAATTCTGAAGGCCTCCAAGTTGAGGAGTTTTCAGGTGTGATGTTTTCTTGATTTTCAGAGCAGGTTTACTTGGCTTTTGCATTTATGACTCGCAGATTTGTATCTGCCAAAACACAAATATTTACAGTCATTGCAACATACACCATTGGCACCACTTGGCACACTTGATGCCCCAACCAAACAACCAAAAGCCTAATCTATCCACATCTGTCATCTCTGGACGCTTCTGGGGTAGTGACATTTAAAAAAGAAAAAAAAAAGATAGATATTCAACAAGTTAATTCAGCGATGACTGGGGAGGACAAGCAGTTTAGGGACACAAACATTGGATAGCCACGCACAGACAGACAGATCCTAAAACATGCACCCAGTGAAACAGAAGCAGCAGCCTGAAGGACAGCTGATGATAATCTCCCATTCTGATGCACCCTGACCCATGTCCAGATGTGTTCTCAGTGTGCTGTTATATAGATCCTGTTTTATCAAAGCCATTTAAATCCATGTAATCAGTAAAGGGCTTCTGAGGGAAACATTTCACAGAGTTGTTCAATTTCAGTGTAGAAGTAGACGGGATTCATTGTAGACGAGACAATCAAAATGTGTTCAATCTGTTGGAGGTACAGTCTCTGTGGTGCAACAGGTCTGTTACCTGATGATTCAGAGAGGAACATGCATCTGCTTTTTGTCATTCAGTAACCACAGAAAAAACAATCCTAATAATTTATTTCCTGTGAACTATCCTATTTGGGTTTTTTTTTTAGGGAAAATTATCTACACTTGTGACACTGACTCTCGCAGTGAAATAATTGTTGACAATGCTCTTTAACAACCTCAGGTTGCCAGATTAAAGCAAAAATGCTCATTACATTTTCATAATTGGAGTGAATACCAGCTGGAGCAGTAAGAGCCACTGGCCCCAGAATTGGTAATATTATGCAAGAAAAGACTATGTTTGGAAGGCGTACCCTCCATTCCATGTGAGATACTGACCTTTTTACCTGCATAGAAATAAGTTTCAATTATAGTTCTTGTGACATGCTTACCTACTAAGCAGTTCAACCAATTTCTGCATGTGCTTCACAACGACCAAGCCCCCTTTTCAAAACAGCAGAGGTGACAGCTCAGGAAAGCCCGTCTGGAGGATTTGTCACCTCTTGTCAGAAGCCTTGGATGCTATGTAAATCGCAGGCGAATTGGTTATTTTCAACTAATGAGCTCAAAACCGAAATAAAAGTGCTCTGTTTATTGTTTTTAACTTTTTTACCGAAGCGAGTGCAGCTTGGCAAATGTGCGTAACAAGGAGTGTGGATTATCTTTACAGATACAATCACGGTAGCAACAGGCCAAATAATAATTGAACTACCAGCCAGTGTCTGGATGTATGCACATGTTTTATGAAGGCAAAACGCTCGATGCCAACAAAGAAGGCACTTTGTACACTTAAGTTCCCAGACCTTGTCTCCGTAGTCTCCGCTTCCTGAGGCCAAAGATGCGCACTTTAGAGAAGATGTCGACCAGGTTCCCATTGCAGAGCCCCTTGTTCTTGTTGGGGCTTTTCCTCCGTCGGTTGGTCGAGGGTCGGTCCAAATGCTGCTCCCGCGCCTGTCTCTTCTGTCTGATCAGCCCACTTGCGATAGCAGCAGCCATGGCTCAAAATGTCACAACTGCTCAGGTCCAGTCTGTACGCGGAGCGCAGACTACACAAACAGCCGCCTCTCGGAGCTCGCAGCCCGGGTCACAGTCCCATGGTGGCGGCTAAGTGGTCTGTTCCGCGATGTCAGATGTCAAAAAATGTGATTTTCAGTAGCTGGATTTGGTTTCTGTCCAAATACTACATGTTAATTGCGATATTAAACCAGCTGTCATTATCATTCGAAGAATTAATGAGCATGGTGGTAAAATAATGGGATCAGTTCATGCGTAATTCCATACATCAGTGACCACAGCCTTGACGAGGACCAATGCCAAACTCACGCAGCCCGAGATTTCGGAGGATAATTCATACCTTTACAGTGTTGTATTTGTTCATTGTCTGTGAAATGTTCAGCAGCGTCGCCTCCATAAATGTCCAACACCGGCTGCAGTCTTCACGCGGTAAATTCACCCACTCCGTCTTTCTTTTTCTCCCTCCGTCTTCTCCTCCTTCAAGCCTTCGCTGTTGCTCTGTCACAATAAGTCACTGTTTAGGTTGCAGTGGGGACGCCTGTGCAATGTGCATGTGCGCCGCCAGCTATTAAACAAACACGACGGAGATCATAACCCGGCTGAAGGCGCAGCAGCCCGGACGAAGCGGAGACAACTCCAAGTTTGTGAGAGGCAATCGGCGACGGGGATCCACAGCTGCACGTTTGAAGACGTAAAGGAATACGCAATCGTTGGTGATCTGTAAAGCTCAATTAACACCAAGTTATATTCCATTCACCGGCAGATTTTTCGGATGATATTCAAGAAACAGGTTTTCTTCACTGTAATCCACATCAAAACATAAACGGCTGGGTGAGAGAGCCGGAGAGCGGGTAAAAAAGCATAACCAAAAGCTGATCGGAGTCCTGTGGAGATGACGTCTGCATTGTGTGACAGGCTGCATACACACATATAAACTTGAACCCCCTGGTGATCAGCTCTCAATTCGACCCGTGCATTTTCCAGAGAAGCCGACAGCAAGGGAGAAAGAGAGAGAGAGACATAGAGAGAGGGAGAGAGGGAGAGAGGGAGAGAGAGAGAGAGAGAGACGCAAGTATGGCGATCAGTGCGTAACGGGGATAAAGGATGAAATCAACGCCACGGACGAACGGCGCAGTTTGTTTTCCCACGCTCAAAGAAAGCCAAAAAGACGAGAAGTGGTGGTCAGTCGTTTCAGTCTATATATACGCCAGATCAACAATCATTCCCCGTCAACAAGTCCTAACCATTCGGTTGCACACGCCTGAGAGAGGCGTACGCCCTCCCCCCACTCCCTCCCTCGCGACCACCAAGAACCTGCTTGAAAAGGAATAAACAGCTGGTTTACATGCTGCCACGAGAGTGTAAGATTTCACTCTTCAACGCTTCAGTAGGGCACATTTACTTTAACAACAGAGACTAAGCTGAACCTGAGCTCAGATAAACATTTCTGCACCCCCAGGCAAATCTGAAATGTAAATGAAAAATCCAAAAGGATGATTTAACTTTTATTTATGCTCCATGTCGTGTCACAAACACCAGCCGTATGGTTCAGAGGCTCGCTCCTCATTCAGGCTGAGCTCATTTGGTTCTATGGTTTCAGCACCAAGGACAGCGCCTCTTATTTCAGCACCGCGCAGCTGAGAGAAGGAGGAAAACGTCTGGTTCAGTCGGACACCATAAACCTGTACCTGTGCGTCCACCTCTAACTGTGTTGTGTCTCAGGTACAAGAAGCAGCTGCAACTGCACCCCACCCACTTCCTGCAGCTCAACGTGGAGCCTGAAACAGACGATTCTGTCAAAAAATATAAATCAAATAAACAACGTAAGTCTAAATATGCGATAACATTCCTGATTTGGGAAGCGAATAACATCTTAGTCTCAATCACAGGAGTAGAAATTAAAACTCAAGAGAGCCATCTGCTGTTTGTGGCTGTAATTAAACATTCGGGCTCACGGGGCACTGGAGTGTTGTGTGGCACTGATTTGGCGTGCGTTCTCTGTGCGTAAAGCACCCTCACCTGTTGATTTCCAGCTGGAAGAATATACGAAAGGGCGTATGACGGAGTGATGTCGCACACAAATAGCAAGGAATCCGAACGCGAATGTTATTTACGACCACTGGGCAGTGAAATAATACGAGTTAAGAATTGCACGCAATGCCGCAATCCATATTGAAGTACTCATTTACGTCGATGCATTATGTTGATACTACAACAACCTAAAGGTAAAATCATCCTCATGTAACGTGCATCAAAGTTTGGCTACGTAATCCATCTAGCAGCGTTCAAACTTTATTCATGCCCAGTGTGTGTGTGTGTGTGTGTGTGTGTGTGTGTGTGTGTGTGTGTGTGCGTGTGTGTGTGCGTGTGTGTGTGCGTGTGTGTTCAACCGTGCAGGAACAGACATGCAGTTAACGCTCCAACCAGCAGCGGACACTGTCAGCTCAACAATGGTCCCCACCACATCCTGCACAGCAGCGCTGCCACCATCACGCCCCTCAATCTCAGAGTTTCCATTTTCCTCACATGGATAATCAATTCTCTGCAGTGCTCTGGGCCGTTTGCAATGTCTGACTTTGTGAGCAGTTTACGATTCTTGCAGCTCAAAAAGAAAAAAAGAAAGAAAGAAAAAAAAAAACAAAAGGATGCCATAAATTATGTAAAATTTACCCTACAGGGTACCCTTCTTCTGCAGATAAAAGTAAATTAGCAGTAGTATTTTTTCTTCTTCTTTTATATAGAAAAATAAAATTCTAGTAAATAAGGAATTTTAGAAAAGTGACTCAGCAAAAAGCCAAAAGTACTTTACATAGTGCTTTACATATTGATATTGTTCAGCTACGCTTTTATTATTATCATTATTATTTTGCATAAAACACAAATGATTTACCAGTGACATTTCATTGTAATTGTAACAGAACATACTAACATACATATCTCAGTTACATGAGGGTCCAGCATCGGTTTGGGCAGTTCAGTTCTACAAGAGGCCCTTTAACTGAGGCTTTTCCTTTTAGCATAGATACCCTTCGACTAGTGAGAAAAACATTCACATGCAAGAGAGCAGAATTAAAAGATGAACAATGATTTTCTATGGTGTAAATAAGCATGTTAGACGTCTTATGTACCCACTCATACAGTAAAACAAGTGCGCACATACCTACATTTTTTTTCCTCCTGCATGTAAATGTATGATGCTCCATTGCAGTCCCATTCCAAAGCCCTCTTAGCCAAGACTTTCCCTGCAACTCCTAATGCCCCATTTATACTTCCCCCTTCCTACATCTAACATGGTTACGATGAACCTAGTCTGCCCCGAGCTCTTCACATCAATCTGTTTACTAACGCCTTAAACACTTCATTCATTCTCTAACTTGAGTCAAGGAGAGAGACAGCTGGATTAACACGTTTGGACACTTTGTCTGTAGCTTTGTTCCAAATGCAATAGGTCTAAATGTTGCCTTAGGACAGAATCTGCATGGAATGAAGCAGCAGGTACTAATAGCAAAAAAATAAATGCACTACAGACTGGTTTGTACACATCTGATATAAAGACAATACTGCCATAAAATATCAGCAAACAGTGCAGATCCTGCATAAAAGAACATGACAAGTGAAACGCACTAGGATTCAGTGAAGCAGGGGATACGATGAATGCAACAACAGCCTCATCAGGTCAGGACATTTAAATCCAATCTCCTCAAAGGAAATTTAATTATCTTAGCTTGATGTCTGGCTGCCAAGCCGAAGCAAATGTCACCTAACAGAACCAGAGTAAACAACCCATTTGATTATTGCTATCACTTTGCTTCAGGGCTATGTTCTTTTATCACTCATCCCGATAGGAAAAAACAGGCGGTGGGGATCAGTGCTTCTCAGGCTGAGTGAAATAAAAGAAGCTAAACTTGCTGGAATGAAATTGCATTGCTTTATCAAAAACAGAGCGCTAATTTAATTTGCAATGAGAAGTGATTTTGCGGAAATGGGATTTATGTCATTTTCTTTTCTCTCGTCTTTTTCTTCCTCCCAGCGCTTTAGCTGTTTAGTCACTGAACATCATGAGTCCATCTAATGCAGTAATAAAAGCAGAGAAAGCCCGCTCATGGACTGTGTATCCTACAGTGCTTGTGTATGTGTCTCATTTGTTTTGATGAGTCTAATGGTCAGAGGTAATCGGAGGCCTGAGACAGACGAGTGCACATCAAGAGCTTGTAAAAGGGGAATAAATATGAAGAGCCTCTGATAAGTGGTCATGAATTAAGTGTGCATGATGGGCATAAGCCACAAAGGTCAGGGGATCCCAGCCTGAAGATAATGAGTATCAGCACCAGCATTTATGAAGTGTACTTAGAAATTGATGGACTCCAGTGGTGGTATAGTGGTTTTGCATCACAGCAAGAACGTCTGCATGTTGAGTCTGGATTGGATATACAGGCTGTTCTGTGTGGAGTTTGGATGTTCTTCTTGTGCATGTGTATGTTTTCTCAGGATGCTCCAGTTTCCTCTCACAGAAAACTACAGCTGATTCTAAACTGTCCCTAAGTGTAATTGTCTGACTCTCTGTTTGCCTTGTGAAGGATCGGCGTCTTGTCCAGGTGTAACCTGCCTGTGCTCATAGTCAGCTCCGATCAACTCCAGTAAACTAGAATAAAGTAGCTCAGGCAATGAAGGATGAACAGATTTTAAAACAAAACATAATGAAGTTTTTGCTGACACCATAAAACCCGTTCTCTTCAAATTCCTTAGGATGACTGTCAGCACTGTTATAAGCAGTTTTTTTAGTTTTGTTTTTTACATCCAGTCTCCCCTGAAGTGAAACTGACATGTTATTCAGCTGAATCCATCAAAATACAGACTGAAAATACACGTTGGCGTTGGCGTTTTGCTGTTGTTGCAAAAATCACTCGTCTTTAGAGCAAGAATATCCCTGGTTCAATCGCAGCTTTAGGGGCCTTTGTGAGTGGAGTTTGCATGTTCTCCTCATGCATAGCTTATCCCTGTGTACAGCCCAAAATATTCTAAATTGTGTGAAAGCAAGGGTGTGCAGTTGGAATAAGTTCCATCCTACAGTTGGATAAAGTGCAAAAGATAGGACTGATTTTGGGGCCATTATGTGGAATTTGGGTGGATTTGTTTTCTCTCGTACCTAAATGCTCAGTCAGTGATTCTTGTACAGTCGTGTTTGTTTGACGGCAAATGGTTGTGGCTAAATCTCAATAGTAGTGACTTAAAAATGTTGCTTCATTGATACTTTTATTACTGTTTTTAACTGTGCACAGATACTGATCAGCATTCTGACCAGCTGCCTAAATATGTATAATGAAATGTTTCAAGCACATTCTTTAATACCTGGAAGTTGAGAGGTGGAGCCAGCATGAGACCACAAACATTAACAAACCCCATAAACACCATGCCATATTTTCACTGCTTGAATAATGAAAAAAACAACAAAAAAAAAGCTACAGCAGACTTAAGACGATTGCTGCTCTGACTCTGCCATTAAGGCATCACAATATAATTCTTGTCAAGCTGAATTGAATCTTTCCTGTTACCCATTTTGTGACTTTTAATACAAACTGTGAGTTTTAAATGTGCACTTGCTGAATAATATCTCTCTCCCACTAACAGGTGTTGGTTACAGCAAAAGATAATCTCCGTCATTCTCTTCATTTGTAAGTGGTCACAATGTTATAGCTGATGAGTGTACACTGCAATGGTGCTGATATATTTTTGTGTGGTTTTTGGCAAATAGGTTGCATCAGCGTCAGTGTGAGAGCATCCGTAGACCCACGTCCATCTGTGGTGGCAGGTATTTTGTTGCATCACGCATTTCCCCGTGAAATGTGTCTTGAGTTTCTAATCTTAATACAATTTATTCCAACTCAAGAAAGGGCTTGAAAGTGAGCCTGGGTCTTTCTATCCTGACATGTTAAAGGATCATTTTATTTGGGGTTTTTTGTTTGTTGGTTGTTTTTTTGATCCCCATTTCACTGAATGCAAATCTTTCAGTGACTGAGGGTGGAGACAGGGTGCAGCCTGAACAAGAAGACCAGAGTAACACTAATGCCACACAGAAAAATCCTCCAAACCTGGACCCTAACGATGAGACAATGACTTCTTACCATCACACCACTGTGTGGCCCTAAATGCATGATTCATCCTTTATAATTTACACAAAAGAACATATCCAGGGTTCCGCATGAAGAGAAAATGCTATCAAATATGAAATGTTTTGATAATAGGATTTTAATCTGCTTTGACTCAGGTTGACCAGTAAAAATCACAATCTTTTTTAAATCATCCACATTAGAAAGGATTATCTAGTCATAAAATACAATCTAAACGTTATTGTTCATAGGGGCTACATGCTTTCACCACTGAAACCCCCATATTACTGGTGATGAACAGTAACTTGATGAATGCTTTCAGTCACAGTTGATATGAAGGTGAACCATTCAAAGGCAGGATGAGTTGCTTTTCTCATGACTATTGTTTCACATTTGCAAGGGTTCTTCCCTGCAGCCGTCTGATAACACGGATGGATGGATGGATGGATGAATGAATGAATGAAAGAGCTCCCTGAAGTGAAAAACCCAGACTAAATGTATGAATGCTGTTTTATTGCCTGTGGGATCCCTCCTTCTTCTCTGTGAATGAATGATGCACGTGAAAGGGTGAGAAAACAACCCGGGAGAGACATTAGGCTCCAAACAAGTGGAGCAGCTCCCTCGACGTCTGCTCATAGACTTTTTAATAGTCAGTTCATCATCTCATGCAGAGAGTCATAAAATCACTTAAATATACGTCAGATAATCGCTGTAAGGTACACTAAATATGCCACAGGAGAATATGTATAGCCACATTACAATATGTCTCTCTGTTGTGAGCGTGATGGAGCGCTGCCCTTCCCCCAGGGAGGAGACTGGAGTGGGCCGGAGGTGTGGAGCCCTCCGACGGCGACATTAATGAAACAGAGTGACTTCAAACTGTTAGCCCTACTTACCAACACCCTAAACCTGAGTAAGCAACAAGACATTTTAACACTGGTATAGTTGAACCGCAGAACATGCAGAACGTATTAAATGCATTCTTCGTTCTCAGCATGCATTTTTATTACATGTTACTGCTGCTGCACCTGCAAGTAAATACATAAGAGAGGGGGTGTTTGTGTAGGTAACACTGGTTATGAAGAGAGAATGTTGGTCTAATAAGGACTTTTTGATTAGCTTGTGGGGCTAAGGCTAATGAAGGCTACTAATTATGTCTTCTTGACCACTATAGCTTTAGGATTAAAGGTCACTCGGTAAAGATAAAGGATATATACAGCTGGAGGGCTTTGTTACCATATACTGTGACTTTTCCACATTTAAAGAAAACGTGATTACAACAAGTGGAAGGGGAATAAAATGGGGCACAAGTGGCAGTGATTGAACAAAGCCCTGTGGAACCCCCCCGTAGCAATGATTAGTTAAGTAGTGAATAATGAGTCAAATCACAAAACAACTCAAGTTATATTAGTGCATGATTTGGGAGGAGGCAACATGAGGGTGCTTATGGACTGTAATGTGAGAGTGGAGGCAAATATAAAGAATGGAGACGGGAAAGCAAAAGGGAAATCAAAAGAAGAGGATCAAAAGCCAGACAGGCAGAGGCAAACACACTGTCGCAACTCACGAGGAAGTCCACGCACTGGTGGCAGCCGTCCTCTCTGTTCTCCACTCTCTAGTTTCTGTCGCACATGCACGCACGCACGTACGTACGCACGTACACACGCGCAAACACACACACACACACACACACACACACACACGCTGCCTCTTCTTTTGATCCTATTTTAAGTCTGCAGCAGTGATGAAATGTGCCTTGTCAGCAGCACTGCAGAGTGAGGTTCCTTGGAGAAGCCCTGGGCAGTGTGGGAGAATATCAATTAGTCCAAACCCCTCTGGCAAGGCCTGCTTCTGGAGCTGAAGGCTGACACTAAGTGTGCATATGTGTGGGGGCGTTTATTGTTCACTATGCAGTGCATGGGGGTGTGGGGTGTGAGCAAAGACAATGCGCTAACTCTCTTTAGAAATGCATGGTTGTTCACATTAATATGAATCATTTTCCAGTCCAGGTGAAGGGTCAGGGTGCATTTCGATGCTAGGAGGCTTAACCGATTGGTAATGAGGGTGATGCCAGGTCATTTTCAGCTCCATTTATACATGCAGAGATGAGATATGAAGGAAACGAGGTCAGTAATATCCACCTGCGGTGCTAAAAAATATCAGCTCGTTTTCGACTGCAATGTGGACGTGCTGGCAGTGAGTTTGCAAACACACAGGCAGCAAAGAATCTATGGTCACATTTATGACAATGTGCCCATACCTGATAAATGTAGCAAAGCACAGCCACTTAGAACAAAGACATTACAATCACCCCATTTTATATTATTACTTGAAATGAATAGAAAAATATTGAATTTGAAGAATAGTGGGAATATGTCTGTCCATCGAGGGGATTTTCTAAATTATTCACTTGCCAATGACCTTCAGGTGTGGCCAGTGTATTTTTTCTTTTACCTTGCTTTCTGTCAAGCTGTAGATGATACCTGATGGGAATGCAGGTGTACAGAGTACAGATCGATCAGAATTAATTTCCACCTTTGATAGTATTACGAGTAATAACAATAATGACAGCTCCTGTAAACGAGCATCCGATTATCACACACAGAAAAGGAGGGAAACGACTCCCGTGTAAGAAAGCCGTTTATGCAGACGTTACATTTGACATTATAGCATTGTGAGGCTGGCCATTATCAAGAGAATTTCTTCAATCACAACTTCTTTTTTTTCATTTATGTAAAATTTTCTGTAATTATTGTCAACATGATATATGTTAAGGGGTGTTTTGCATAGTGCGAAGGGAATATTAGTGTGTGAGATGTATAGTCACGGTGAAAGGCTGCAGGACCTCCGGAAGAATAGCTTCTTGCTGTGTGGAAGCTAATGAGTATCCATAATAAACAAACAAACAAACAAAACTTGTGTTTTTTACTGAAAAATAAGTACCAGAAGAGAAGCTGGAACGTGAACCGCTCTGAGGAAAATGTGCTGACCACTTCCACACTGCAAGGCCCTAATCAAATTAAAATGATCTAAATAAATTGCCAAGCACCATGAAACTATAGCAAAACTGTTTGACCAGGGGTCTTCAACCTGAAGGAGTTAACATGTTTGTAATGGCTCTCTGTAGCTTTTACAAAATCACATGTAAATATAAATACAACAAACATGACTGTTTTTTTTTTTTTTGTCATTTAAATTGTGCATCACAGCCTGCTGTGTCATCACAAAGGCACATTTTAATGCAGGTGATTAACATTGTGTTTCCAACCAAAAGCCCTTTGCTAAGCTAATAGATAATGACAATAATGCAGACTTTTGGTTAATTTCTATGCTGGTTGACCGTCCTGCCACAACTAGAAATCCAATCCTGGTTCCCCACATCCAAAGGTCAACGCTTGATCAGATGCACTGTCAAGGTGTAGAGTTAGACACAAGCATAAACCAAATTGGTTTACACAATGACGTTTATGACAACAATAACAGTAAAGATTATGATGATAATAAATTACAAAGCTCCACACTTTGCAAGTTCTTGCTGGCAGTTGGGAAAATGAAGGTTGACGCCACAGAAGCTCTGCCTCCTGCGTGATGCATATTTGGGGATTTTATGTGCAGAAGCGTCTTGCTGGGACCGTAAACCTCTCAAAGTTTCTTCTGGTTGTCTGGCAACTAGTCACAGCCAAAAATAGTCTGGCACATAACTCCAGCAAAAATGACAAATTGTTGTTTTCACACGTCGGCTCTTTTAAGGATGAAACAAATGAGATGTACCATAATAATTACTGAGCTTCAGAGAGGCTGGGAACAAATCGAGAGACAACAAATTGTTTTCCTGCTCGCTCTGTCTTGTTGCAGCGCAAAGCAGCAGCAGGAGCAGCGGCAGAGATTAGAGGGATATTGTCACAAAGATACAAAAAAAAAAAAGACGCAACAATGCTCTTTTCAGTGGTATAAGTAAGTTTACATAATTGTCTGGTGCAGTCAAAAGCCCAGATGTATAAAAAAAAACATTCTGGCCTAAGCTATAATTACGCAATTTAATTGACCATTAAATATAAATATGATCACTGAATAATGATAACTGAATCTATAAAGCTTATGTTAATATTTGTTGTATCAGGTCAGTGTTCACATTAAAAGAAGAGAATGATCTGAAAAAAGGCTCATTTGGAAATATTACCTAATGAAGCATCACGTTTATGAGCTAATTTAATAAGGAATAAATGCATAGTCAAACTTGCATCAACGTCCTCTATAACATGACAAATGTCCACTTGGTAATGAGAGATTCACAGTCATAGCCATAAAAATTACACCTCAGTGAATTATTCCAGTAGGTATGTTTCATAATGCTCTTATTTTAATGACTCTCCTGGAGGTCTGTGAATGTGTGCTCATATGATATGCACCACAGATCTCCAATGGGAGTAAATGGGACCTCAGCCCCCCTCTGATTGAGAGCACCAATAAAGTTTTCCCCATGAGACAACGAAAGACTAATGACGCCTGTAAAGGCAGAAATTATAGGGCTAACCGTCATTAGTCAGGGCTGCACTCTGGCCGCTGCGACCCCTTTGGCCATGAGAAGAAAGTGAGAAGTATAAAAAAACAAAAAAGCAGATGATTCTCTGCCACTTCAGAAGTAATGTGCATTTCCACGAGAGTTTGACTTTGAGTGACTGGAAGTGACGGGTGAACAAGAAGTGCAGTGATTAGTCGGAAAAGAGGACGTTAATACTGTCGTATGACAGCAGTCGTTAACCAGCTGACATTACGACACACTCAGACGCCCATTAACACTGTCACAAATCAAATGTTAGCACAGCTCGGGATAGCTCATCACAAGTATACAGCATAGATTTTATCAGTATTCTGACTACTGATCTGAAAACTACATTATACAGTTTACTTCTGATATACCACATTAATACTGACAGTTCACTGATTTACATATTCAGAGGCATAATTATGGCATGTGTATGCAGTGATATGGAGATTCTCTCATTATTCAATAATATAATAAATAAGTTATTCTGTCGGGACTATAGTGATGGATGCCTTGTAATTGAACTGTATATCATGTGCTCGTTGTGTTCTTACTTCATATATTTTGTATTTTCAAACATAATCCTAAATTTTTTAACAAGAGACTCCATATTGTAGTTTACAATCCATGCGCATTATTGATCTTTCTGTGTATGTGAGTATTTTGTGTAAACTTCTAGATATTTAGACAGTTTTTTTAAATTTGTAAAGGTAATTCAGAATAAGGCACAATGATACTATGTATGTGTACTGTTTACTACCTGTGCAAATAGCAATATAAATATGTCTATTAATCTTAACACAAACTTCCAGCAAAGATTTCTTCAAAAAGAGAGAAATTAGATATTTTTCATCCAAACAATCAGCAACAGGCCATTGTAAACAAACAATTCAGATAAATGATCTAAAATATGATGAAAAGTAAGTATTTAAACTGAGAAGACAACAGTTTCCCTCTCGTCCATCAAACAGCAGCCCCGAGGGTGAAACAGCCGATGATCCTGTTATCTGAAGCAATGCACAATAAACCATATGTGTGTCGAAAATCGATTCCCATGTAACACACGCTCTGGTTTTCTAAAACACTCTTGAAGTTTGAAACCTATTTCAAGCCTTTTGGAGAATTTGCTACAGCTTTAGTGATTTAAGCTTGTCTCAGTGTTTCCTGACTCTTCACGTAATCCCAGAGTGACTCAGTGATGTTGAGATCGCAGCTTTGTGTGAACCCTTCCATCTGTTGCAGGACTGCTTATTTCTCTTGCTGAAGAAGATGGCTCCGGGTGGCTTTGGTTGTATGTTCGGTGCTGAAGCTTGAATTTGGAAACAAATGGAATCTAACGTTTTGGTAATTGTATAGATGAATGGGAAATCGAATGCCTGCAAACCTCAGTATGGACACAGTGTGCAGGACACAAGACAATTTCTAGAAATACATGGACATAGTTCTTGCAGGTAATGGTAGGATAATGGTCATTTCAGTTTCATTTGAACCAGGTGAGAAATGAAAATACTCTAAATTACTGCATTGCTTGGTTTATTTCAGGCAAATTAAAAAAAAAAGTCATTTTGATTTAAATGACAGACATACTCCAAAAAAACATGAATGAAAGATTATTTAATAAATAATCCTTTTCTTATATACAATGATCAAAGTTCATAATCCAGTGCAGATGAAACAGAAAATAGCAGCTGGAAAGAGAAAAAAATTTCCAACAACATAGTTTAGTTTGAGCTTTATTTGTGCTTTAGAGACATGACGGCCTAACACACAAATGTACCATGTCCAAATGTTGTGGCTCCTCAAAAAAGATGAATACATGGAAGAAAATACCTATGTGTCAAAAGTGGGAGCTGAGTGTTTATGCCAGAGCCTTTCAAACTGTCAAACAGGAGAGTATTAGGTCCAATTACTCAGCTCATACCCAGCATTTCAACATCAGTTACAAACACATCGCTACCAGCTAACAAGTAGACTGTGGTTTATTTTGACAGCTTAGTGTGAACCTGCACTCCTGGAGCTGTATCAAAGATAAAGTCCACTGTTTAAAAATGAGGATGTAAACAAAGGTTTTAACCTTGGAGAGCATTATCACTAAAATGACTTTAGTAACCCCCCTCAAGGTGCCTTACTACTTGTTGGCCACTAGAGAGCAGTGCAGAGCTCAGCAGGACGCTGCTGCAGAATTATTGTGATGAGCAGAGAAGCTGCTCTGCACAGAGAGTATGTGGCTCAAGATAAGAAGTTTCTTAGTAATTTAGATAAAAATAAAAATCCAAAGTGTTCATGAAGATTCTAAAAAGTCCAAATTAAAGACATATCTCATCTGATGTACCACCCTCCTCTTGAATCTGCAGAGCAACGACGGCTCGTGTGAAAAAGATCCAGTGAGTAAACACAAGCTCAGCACTGTGAAAGTCAGTGAAGATGAAAACCTGTATAGAAAGGAGTCTTAACATTTAGATATGAGATGCTCCTCTGTGTGCAGACAGCTATTAAACCCAGCACTGCACTAAACTCAAACTGCGATAACAAGGCCTTTACAACAAAAAGAATAGTAAAAAAAAAACAAAGTAATTTTTTTTTCAGACAACAGAGATGCCCTCAAGTGGCCAAAGCAGGCTACCTCACAAAGGTTCACTGTGGAAGTAATGACGTCTGCATCCAGTTAAATTCATTATTTTATAAGAATAAACTTTCTCTGGAACATTTCTCACCAAGAAAGTTAATGGAAATTGTCTGTGTGCTGCAGGTAATGTGAAAGCCAACAGTGTGAAATCATAATCTCATTGTGGGTTTCTATGTGCCATAAAAAGGACAGATCCTCCTTTGTTCACTGGGTACTGCTAAATAGAACAATGTGTTTGCGAGTGAATGAGAGAGAGAGAGAGAGAGAGAGAGAGAGAGAGAGAGACAGAGAGAGAGAGAGAGAGAGAGACAGAGAGAGACAGAGAGAGAGATACTGAGAGAGATAGATAGAGAGAGAGAGAGAGAGAGAGAGAGAGACACTGAGAGAGAGAGAGACACTGAGAGAGAGAGAGAGAGAGAGAGAGAG
>OMNM01036177.1:0-11752 GCA_900302745.1 Parablennius parvicornis | reverse complement strand
GGATACTGTGGAGATGGCGTCTAACCGCGAGCCCTGACATGATACAAAGTGGCCTGCACTGCTCTCTCACCTCACGCTACTGTCTACAGCAGCTTTCAGAGCTGCCGGAGGACGACGGCGACGTCACTCGTCACCCTTTTTTGCGAGACACACAAGTGCACGCTGGGCCCCGGACGAGCGTTTCTCCCAATTTGAATTTGAGTTAAGTAGATTTCGGGGGTTCTTCTTTACGTCGGTCTGTGAGGACAAAGTATTGGCGGCGGCATCTCAGCAAAAAGGCCTCAAACCGTATTTCCAAACGGCTCCGAAGAGAAAACACAATGGTTCAATTGTGAGATGAATAACCCGGGAGTTGATACTGGGGACTCTCTTATCTGCTGACAGTTTAGTTACCGCAAAGGCCCGAGAAATGTGTTTTCCAATTCTCTGAGAGCTGAGCTTTTCTTTGTCCCATCAAACCTATATTAAAGGAGGGGAAAATTGCTCTGATCACTCACGATAAGAACAAATGATAGACGATGTAAACAAGCAGAATTCTTCAATTCAGATCTGAGGTATCGATTTGCCTTGGTAGGCAATTACCATGTGGACTGAGGTTACGCAGCCAGTCAATCTAGCACGAAGTGGGGTATTTTTTCTTCTGTCTTTCCTGTCCTGCTTTTTGATTTTTCTACAATAAATCATTGAAATAAAATGTGTCATTAACTCCCGTAGGTGAGAAAGTACAGGACATAATGAGTCTTGATTCCTCAAGTCCGCCATCAGGTTGCCAGGCAGCACTGAAAGGTTTACGTCTTGATATAAAGTGGCCGCTGATTGTGGAAAATGATAGTGTGTGCGGCCGTCTGTCCAACCACCTCGGAGTCAGGCTGTCATGATTAGCTCCTACATCAGTCACAACAACCTAATGATAACTAACTGATTGCACAGGTGGTTAGCATGTAATCTAACAAGACGTCTTTGGCGGCGAGGTAATGTGGGATGAGAAACGGCAGGAATCCAACTGTTTAAATGTTTACTGTGTTTTTATCTTTCCATAAAGTCTGTCGATGCAAAGATTCTGCTTCAACATCCCACTGCATCAGTTTGATTTTCCGAATGTTACATATTTTGTTACCTTTGTCAACGAAACGCTGGGTCAAAGGTTATGGGCATGCATTTAGTGGTGTGTGTGTGCATGTGCGTGCGTGCGTGAAGGTTTGTGATCGGGATGTCGGTCTGATTTTAACTGCAGGAGCTGACAGCCACAAGTGATGCGTTCAGGGACATCACGTAAACTCCAATCTGTGCTACATGCTAACGAGCCTCTAAGCTCACACAGTCGAGAAGATTCATGCTAAACATGATTAGAATGTGAGTGATTCAGTTGCATTCATAACATTAGCAGAAATACAGCGTACAGTATTGAGGTTAGATGATGTCCACGAGTCACTGATAACACATCAACTGAACATTTAAAATATGCCAACGAGACGCTTGTTGGACTGCTTGGTCAGTGTTCCACTGAGAGACTGACTCTGCCTTCAGCTTTATGGTTCTGGTTTGCATTAGTGCCTGTCATTATTGATAAAACAGGCAAATAAACAGCCTGGAAACTATAAGCTTCTAAACATAGCCACATTTGTCTTCACCATGCTGGCATGAATCTTTCCTAAAAACATGAAACATGATCTGCAAATTAGGCTTTAGTTTTTTTTTTTTTTTATCAGGGTACAGGCCACAGCACAAGGACAAGGCAAATATAGCAGAGAACTCAACAGTTTTTCAGTTTACTCATAGATGGCCTTAGAGGTCAGAGAAATCGAACTTTGGATCTGATGTTTGCAGGTTCGAATCCCACTGTGGAAACCTGAGCAAGACCTTTGACCCCCAGCAGGGTTCAATAACGTATACAGGTTGTTGCGTCAGAGAGTATAATCATTTTAACAGGTCGTGTGATGGACAACAGTAAAATCACCTCACCTGTGCAGAGTATTGGGTAATCTTCTGTCAACCGAGGGCTTCGTCGTCTTTATTAAAGTCTCTAATTACTGAATGTTTGCACTCTTCAGGTGTCTCTGCAGCTACCTGAGCAGTCAGTACCACCAGGCTGTCCACATCTCCTTCTCACTCCGGCCCAGAAGTCTCAA
This sequence comes from Parablennius parvicornis, assembly GCA_900302745.1. NCBI lineage: Eukaryota > Metazoa > Chordata > Actinopteri > Blenniiformes > Blenniidae > Parablennius > Parablennius parvicornis. The sequence continues at coordinate 9,623 of OMNM01036177.1, read as the reverse complement.
GGAGGATGAAAGCAGCGAGAACTGCTATGATTGAATCAACAACGCTTTAGCGGCAGCAGATGCGAGTCCGTCTCCGTCGGTGGCCTCGACCCATCAGATGGACTCGTTGAAGAGCGGATGTCTTCGCTTTTTCTGAACGTATTAACGGAATTCGGGCTGAGAGTAAATTCCTTCAGGGTGTCAAATATCCTACCATACAAACTATCATTTTAATACATCAGTGAGGCGCATATATGCACTTTACAGCTTATTTTTGAAGGTATTTGAAGGGATGGCAAATAATATAATATCATATTATAACAAAAGATGAAATCTAAAAGACAGACACACAGTAGGAATGTTGCATCTGAGTAATGTAATGGCTTCAATAAAGCCGGAAAAACCACAGTCAGGAACGACAGAGGCACAGATACAAAAAAACCTGAGGTTGCTTACATGTCACCTTCTGCCCCAAAGGTGAACGAGTACCGACCACTAAGCCCTCCACCCTACCAAGCCGCAATCAGACAACTGAAATAAACAGAGAACAAACAGCCCGAACCAAAATCTGCCACGCCTGCAGGCCCAATTGTTTCCTTTATCAGGAATGATAAATGCTTTGCAAGTGGAAACAGAAATGGAGGACAAGTTTAAAGGCATTAGGAAGATGACAAGTCACATGGCACGGACAGGGGCAGCGGGAAGAAGGGGTGTGGAGGAAGAGGAGTTGTTGATGGGAGGAGAGCAAGTTGAACCAGAAGGAGCAGAGCAGGATGGGGAGTTGTAAAGGGGAAGGTGATGGTGGACATGTTGAAGAAGGTTTGTAGAGTGTCCAGGAAGGACCAGACAAGAGACGAGGGACACCGAGCAAAGTTGTGAGAAATGTTGAAGGAGGTTTGTGACTTACTGCAAACATCCAAATATGAAATGATTAATATATCAACATTAGATGACATGGCAATTCAACTCTTAACTGGATTTACTAAAGCAGTTGATCCCAGAACTACTGTCTTGTTAAATTTGAAATTAATGTCAATTTCTAAGACAGAGATTGTCTAATTGAACTTAATATTCATATAAAACACACTGGACAAATAATGCAAAAAAACAAATTTGGAGAAATTGGGAAAAATCTGTTTGGCATCAAAACTAAAATGGCCTGAGGCGCTCGCCATCGTCCTGTTTAACACGACTTCAGCAGCTAACGCTGTGCCTGGATTAACACCACACGAGGAATTGACAGGAAGGAAAACGCCCTGTCCATTTGTGACTTGCCCAGCAGAGGACACAATGTTACTGAAAACTCAAACTGAGGAAATCAACAACTACATCAAAATACTAAATGGTACAAAATGCCAAATATGTTGGAAAGGGTACGACGCCGGCATGTATGTATTTAAATTCGGATGGCCAACAAACAACTCAGGGTCCCCAAAGCGGGACGTAGTGTATTGGAATAAATATCTGGGGTTTACTAACATATGACCACAAGACCAATAGACAAGTTTGAAAAAAATTAATTGATCTGGTTGTGGGCCAGAAGCATGGCAGAGGCAGAAAAACACAATCCCCTGATTATGACAATATAACATTTACATAGGAAACTGACACACATGGCCTTTTTCCTGTAGGGAGGATTTTGAGAAAAGAACATAATCAATGGAGGGTTATCTAGTACAACTTTGTTCCTATTCATACTCAGAGGAACCAAAGCCTCTCACACTCCAACCTAATCACAGGAGGAGATGTCACAGGAAAACATCCCATGGGAATAAGAAAATTAAAAGTTGCTGCCATGTCAAAAAACTAAATGCATAGACCACAAGAGAGCAACCTAGTCACTGAATAAAATGCAGCCATGCTCCCAGTTACCAGGATCAGAGGACTAGAGATGGATTACATACTGGGAAGTAAATGGCAAAATAATAATAATAGTAATAATTGAATCCGTTGCAAAGATGGCCACAAAATTTAATTGGATTTGAATCTAATTTTGTGTGAATACCTCAGAACAAAAACACGGAACTCATGAACTGTGTCCACTATAATGTACAAAGGCTAAACAATCTGACGTGAGTGCTACATCACCTCTGACCTCCCAAAGCAGGAAGGATTCATTATTGGTGTGTGGAGCATGTTTGGCTCTTTCTGTTGCACATTTATCCCCAATAACATGGAACCTGACGGATCACTGACCAGGGCCTTAGACGCTCTTAGGTCCATGTCTGAATAATTAGTGGAACACGAGGGCGTAACCAACCCCTTCAGAGAACGGTTGGAGAAAAAATTCTGGCATTTGTAAAGGAGATATATTGGTGGTTTTTTTTCTCCCGCTGACAGTGGTAATTACAGTGTTAACTCCCATGTGGGTGCTGCTGTGTCCCTTGTATCAGAGCACGCTGTGTTAGATGTATTGATACACCCCTTGACAAAAAAGAAAGCTTCCAACCACCGCCACCCTACCAAATGACAGAAATTGCCCCACTAATACACATCCTAGATGAAAAGCTGACCCAGAAGACAAAGATGTGGACCCACCTGAACACCTACCGTGCCCAGATGAGCCATGACGAAGATCACTCCCCTTCTACTAATTTGGTTAACACAACTTGCGCTTGCTAACGCTAATACATAAGCATGTATAGTTCACCACAACATGTAGATACCGGAGCTCACCTAACCCTTGGCATGAAAACACACCTCATATTTAGATTGTTAAAGTTGACTTAACACCTAGCGACGTTGTTACTGACAAACGTGGGAGGATGTTTATCTCGATTGGTCCTAAAGATCAACGAGGGTCCTGGAAAGTAAATTCCCGGGTCATCCGATTGTGTAGATGACTCTGGAATAGTGCTAGTTCTGGGCCAGTGGCCAGACTGAGCACCAGTTCTTTGTGTTTCCACTGCCAAAGCCCCCGGCCTCTCAGGGTCTGAACGGGTACTTAAGCCGGCCCCAAATCGTTGCTGGGCCAGAGCGAATCCAGAGCAGGAAGTGACAGGACATCAGCTGGGGGCGGAGTTATCACTACCGACGAGGCAGAAGAGATGCTGAACCGGCATTTATGAAATCCACGTCGCCAAAGCAACATCGATGTAAGAAAAACAACAACAACGGAGCAACAAGGAGACGCAATGTTTTCTGGCTCGTTAGTCTGCATCCGAGGCGCAGGCCAACAAGCATACCTTGCCCGAGTGCTCTGAAGACGCAGGGGAGACCAGCTTCTACTCCGGGGTGAAGCTGTCCTCAGCGTCGGGGTTAAAGCAGGACACGGGACTCCGTTTCTGAGATCAACACTTGTTACTTTATTGTACGGCTTCTTGCTAGATTCACCCTGCATACGTACGCTCGCTCTCTCAGGCACACTGGTCGAGCGGGAAGCGCATCAACCACTGTTAAAGGCGCCACGCACACGCGCACACACACACACACGCACACACATTCTGATAACAGGATGCTTCATCTTCATATTCCTAATCCTTCCCCAACAGTTTAGATGACTTTCGGCACATTGCTCCCTCGGAGGTTTTCCACAAAAGTGCTTGGGGCTACTTCAGCAGCGACGTACGACGTTTTTGGAGTGACACTGTGACACGGCTCTCGCTCGGCTCCCTTGACAGCGGAATGACGACCGGTTCTTTGGAGGTGCACATTTAAGAACTGGTTCTGCCACCTGCCCCGATCTAGAACCTGGTTCTTTCTGGTGGAAAAGCCCTTACTGTGACCTTGAGAGAAGAACGACTGAAGCATCCGAGAGACGCATTACTTTCCCTCTCTTGCTTCTCCGGGCGAAACAACCCACACACAGTTTCATCATACATGCGACGTTTCATTTCGGTTGGTGACAGACGTCAATACCAAATTGAGCAATTGCGAGAAGACCAAGCCAATTTCGGGGGGAGGCCTACGCCCAAGAAGAAAACCGTAGATCCCGTTGAGTTGGACACACTTCAACGGTGTGAGTTCACCTGGTGTCCAGCGCTGCTCATTGCTTTTGGCTACATTCACTCAAATAAATGTTAAAATCCATCTTCCTGTCTTGAGACATTTTTAGACAACCAAGTTCAGAATGAAAGGACTGGGAGGAACCTGCAGACCCAAGGCCGGGTTCCAACAGTGTCAAATAGTGTTGTATTGTTGCATTGTTGTACCCGGTGGAAACATTCGCACATGATGTAAATTGATGATAAGGACAAGTGTTCATGCTCCAGGAGGGAAGGAGAGAGAGAGAGAGAGAGAGAGAGGGAGGGAGAGAGGGAGAGAAGGAGAAAAGAGCCTGAAATCACTCTCTTTCCTCAATGATGCCCACACAGAGACAATGGGGCGCCGCTCTGATTAGTGTCACCTGTCCTTGTGCATCTCATCAGCTCCATTATGGCTCCATCTCCCAGGCTTCTCCCCGCTAATTGAATAGCCCGTGAAGTGGTGACGAGGACGGGGGCGAGAGCAACGTCTGTCCCACTGCTGCTTCAGAAATGAGAGTAAAGCTTCCTGGAGAGACGCCAGTTCTTAAAACATAAACCATTATCATACAGATGGGAAAGTGCTAACAAGTGGCCCTCATGTTGAATTACAATCATATTGACTATGGATTATTTTCATCTGTAACAGCTTCAAATTAACATCCTCAGAGTACAACGCGAGCGATTCCGCATTTCCTCAGTGCGTCAGATTCCTTCGTACTGAAAGTTGTGTGGGAGGATTGATACTCATTAGTGTATGTTTTGGTATTGAAGTGCACAATTAGTATTTTTTTTTCCTCAAGGTTTTTTAGACTTAATTCAATTGAATGCACTGCTGGTGTGCTCAGCTTTCAGACAGCCAAAGGAGGAAGAAAAAAAATCTAAATGTGACTCGGTTGAAAATTATAAGTTATTACTTTTGGTAGAAATTGATAGTATGATGTTTAGGGAACCTTCAAATAACTACCAATATAGATATAGATAGAAAGACATGTCCAAGAGGGAAAAGTTGTCTTTGGTCATGAGCTACCAGCAGTTTATGTCCCAAAAAGAACGACACATTGTCGTTACCTTATAAATACGATAAAGGACAGTAGAGGGACTTAATTACATCTTGAGTAGCATTTTTACGGACATGGATATGAAGAGTGTAATATATTGTATTTGGCCACCAGGATGTGATGAACGCAGTTTATTTTGATGATCTTCCATCCTGAGGAGTAAATGTATTGTTGATGTTGTCATGAGACGTTCTCTGACTTTGTGATCTGAATTTGGAGTCTCCCAAACTTGACCAAACCAAACACACTAAAGACATTTACTCTCATGCCAACTATTGTCCCGGGAGCTGATATTTGCTGTAAATGTGTTGTAAATAAATGCTTCTCTGTAAATCGCTGATAATGGGAAACATATAAAAAGAAATATATTGATTAACAGAGACATGACTGTGTATCATTATTCAGTTGAAAAGCTTTTACATAGTGGAATCCTTTTCTTTCTGGCCTCTATCTAGTGTTTACACTGAGTGATTTCTCAGGTTTGTCTGTCGTTAGTCAAGAGAAAATACATGAGATATTATTGAGATCGAAAGAAAACCTTGATATGTATTAAAAAAAAAAAAAAAAAACTATTTTATTTTGATTGGATAAACATTGCCAGCTGTGATGCAGGGCTGTAGTGTTGGTTGCTTCTCCTGCCAGGCAGGAGCTTAGCTGTTATCTGCATGTGCCTGAGGCACAGCTAATGTAAAAAGATCCTCCTCGCTCTGCTCTGGTAGCACTGAGCTCCGCCAAGCTTATCCTTCTCAGTCCCTTTTCTGTTTCACCTCTCGGTCACAGCCAAGTGACTCTCAGCTGCGCGACGCTCCGGCTCGGGCCTTTTCACCAACAGTCGTGGGGGGAAAGAGGAAGTGCAGCTCTATCTGCTAAATGCCCGCAACGGCAGCGTCCCCACGCCCGGTTTCTGCGAGCTTAACGTGTGCGTGTGGGGCCAGATGGACACTTTCATGAGTGTGCGAGTGTGGATTATTCTGCAGGCTACATCTGGGGCTCCACATGGTGCGGCAGACTGCGGCAGGAGAGAGACAGGTGGGCACATGGGGAGGCGCACACCTCCAGCGGGCTGTCTTACATCTACGCTCAGCGACAGGCCGTCGCCACAAATGGCAAATCTGCAAAGGTCACGAGTGAGCCCGTCCTGGATAGACAAAACGTCTCTCGTCACACACACGTCACACTTCTACATCATATTCGTCAAAACAGAATTTTTTTTTTTTTTTTTTCTTAAGCCATGTCCGCACAGTGGGAGTAATGTGTGTCTGGCTCAAGGACACTTTGTCATGTGGACAAGAGGAGCCAGGGACTGGACAGGCACTCCTATGATTAATAGCCTACCTACTCCACCACCTGAGCTGCAGCTGCTCGTAGTGTGAGTGTGCCACCGCCATCAGCACATTATCACATTAGATCCTGATTCATTGTTGTCGGTGTTTATCAGCAGCTCCAACAGGTAGGAGGCACACACACACACACAGGGTGTTTTTTATTTCAGTCATGTTACGAAGTTATGCTTTAGATTTCCACGCCAGACATGCTAGCTGCTCATGAATAACCCCGTTGCTTCTCCAATTGAAGCTCTTTTTTGGTCTCCACCACTGCTGTTAATTACTAGATAAACCAGCCAGCTGCAAACTTTCATCTTCTTCAACAAAAACAATTCGCTGAGAGACACTAAGATGCTTCATGGAACTGAGAGAATACGAACACACAACCTATCTTGCGGCAGGTCGGTTGGTACAGGTAAGATTTTTCATACTACACATGGTCAGCTGCACATCACATGCTGGATAATTAAGGTTCATGTCAACCTGATGGTGTTTTGCAATTCAAATGTACTTTCTCGCTCTATAGGTGCTACCGGCTTCTTCCTCTGCATAGATCCAAAGAAAGGTGAAGTTGAGCCGGCATGGCGGTCTATAATGAGGCCACAGAGGCTTTCTAAACAAAGCCTTTCTTTAATTAATCATTTTAAATGTTTGTTTTTGAGTGTGACCAAACGTAAACAGGGTTGTTGGCTCCATGCAACTAGCTGCTAATTAGCTATACAGTGTGTGTGTGTGTGTGTGTGTGTGTGTGTGTGTGTGTGTGTGTGTGTGTGTGTGTGTGTGTGTGTGTGTGTGTGAGTGTGATCATGGTTGACATGGGAAAGGAAGAGCCTCCCACGCTAACAGGATGATGTGAGTGATGGTGGCCAGACACTAAAAGCAAGCAGCAGAAAACACAAATAATTTACATGGAGGCTTTAAATTCATCCCCCGACACAAAAACGCAGCATAAATGCCGCTTGACTCAAACTGCCGCCTCCGAGCCAAATTCAGAGATGCACGTCAAGTTAGCGCCAGTGAGAAGAAGTTCTAAGTTTTCAAGAATTCAAGAAGGTTCCATCGCAGCATTTTGTGACCGACAAGGCTGTTTCTTTTCTTTCTCCGTTCAAGTACGACGTTTATGTCTTGTGTGGAGGTGTTTATTTGACTTCACTGTAAAGTTGCACAAGCCGGGAGGTGATTTCGTGCAGAGACAGGTCTGCTTGTAAATCTCAGGAGTGTCCCCACTGGGCCAGAGGTCTCATCAAAACCAGTTCACCCGGCCTGATTTCTGCCTGTCGATGTTGAAAATACTCCGGGGAAACCCTTCGCAGAAGTCACTGGCTCAAAAACCACACACGTGTGAAGCTGCACTCGCAAATAAAAGATTCACGTCGCATTTACTACAATTTTCAAAGCCTCCGTGCTCGTGTTTGAAGCAGATTGAATTGACGGGCGCCTGTTGTGCTTCTTGTGTTTCCAGAGTGAGAGCAGATGTAAAACAATCAGTGGCTGGAAAACAAGACTTCTATGTTAAGAAAAAAAAAGGGGGGGGTGGGTTAACTTGCTATTTATTGAGAATTGGGCTGCGGCTGAGTTAGTGGAGTAATTAACCTTGCTGTGCCTGAGTGCCTCTGCGGGGCTCAGCAGCGTGTTTTTAACAATGGATCGGTTTTGCCGTGCTTACAAAACCCCTGGAAGAGGCCTGAGGAAATGAAGTGAAGCGCCATTAAAGCTCTAATGAAGTAATGGACAGCTGCATGGGAGTGCGGTGAGAGGAGGCCAGCGGCTCCACCAGAGGCTGAGGGCCGGGCGCTCTGTGTGAACGGAGGAGTTTCTCTCATTTCTCTTGATCATATCTCACTCTGGAGCCGTGACTTTGTGGCCTTTTGTGTTTGACAGTCTGATGGAGTGTTTTTTTTTTTCTTTTTTTTTTCCATTTTGATATTTTAAGTTGTCAGAATGAAACGAGTGTGGAGCTGCACTGCCCTCTGCTGGATAGCTTTAAAACATCAGAATCAGTTATTTGTGGCTTCTACAGCGTTCAAGACAGGAAATGAGAGATGATATTGGATTAGAAAACAGTAAATTTTTAATTTAAAAAAGTAGAACCGATGCAGAAGTCAACTGTTGTAAATGACTTTTTACTCCAGATTTTCACCGGTTTTTCCGACATGAGATCTCCTCGCTCACTGCTCCTAAACACTGTCGTCAAGGTTCCCGTAACCTGCACTGGGACACACACACACACACCTCGCTGTTATGTTCTACACACAAACACACACTTGTACCTGATTATAAATAAACTGCTGCCACACACAGATTTCCACACTGACTCATAGAAAATGTGGCTAGAAAACATTATAATGAAAGTTTTTGTTTGTTTCCCCCCACAGTAAATGAGATCATCGGCAGAGACATGTCCCAGTCCCCCCGCACTCACGCTCCTCCGTCGTCCCAGAACCAGTCGTAGCTCAGCGGCTGCTCTGGATCTTCACCCCGCACACTCCACTGACCCGACGTCCTGCTCCACCCCACAGGAGGAGGACTGAAACAAGTTCGGAGATCCTGTTGAAGCCACAAGGAGAAGAAGACGAAGAAGACAATTCCATTCAAAGCGATTTCTCTTGTTTTGAGATGCAGAGACCAGAAGTTGTATTTGAACACGCGGCGAGAGAGAGAGGGTTCAGAGCTGTCAGCGTGTGACGCTTCCATCTCTGTCTCCGTCTCGACGGTACCGCCGTCTTCCTGACCGCTCGTCGCTCTGAGCCTGGAGCAAACACTGAATGTCTCACCAGCATCACGCTTCACCAACTGAGGTCGCGTTTGAAAATAAGACACACTGTGCAGTCAAAGGATAAAAATCAGGATATGAAAACTCCCAGAAACCCCTCTGGCTTTGCCTGAAAGAGCATCAGCAGCAACTTTTCATTACTCACCATTAAATTGTGTTACCAAACACTCAGATCAGACCAGTACACCCATCATCGCTTTACAAAAAAAAAAAAAAAGAAAAAAAAAGTGAATTAGGAAAGCAAGCTGATTTCTGCTGTCAGGCTGAAATTTGACAGAAACGACGTCTGCAGCTGTTTTTTTCCTCCTTGATAAATCCCTTCTGTTCTGGAGTTCGGGGTTTCCGCCTGTGGCACCGTTTTCTTGATTCTATATCCTGCAACATTCCACAACTGTTAGTATCCTTGCAGCCGATGTAGATATCTGTACATGATCTTCCTCCCTCTATTTCTCCATCCCCCCTTCTCCACCTTGAACAAATGCCTTATTAATATTTAGCAGCTTTGAAAGGTCGTGAAAGCTTT
>OMNM01036157.1:0-10519 GCA_900302745.1 Parablennius parvicornis | reverse complement strand
CCCGAGCAGGGAGCTAGTCCTTGTATATACTGTATATAAAACGCCGCCTACAAGCCAGCGTTCCGGGTGAAGGTGAATGGTTTTTGAGTTTTCGTTTCAGAAAATTTTCGCATATAAACTGCAACATTTTGAAAACAATGGTTGTTTAAACAGAAACAGCAGAAACGTTGAAAACAATGTAGTGAGCATGTTGGGCCACAAGTCGGTGCTGTTGGTTGTTTATGTAATGAAACCACACACACACACACACACAGGGAGAACAACACACTATAATTCTTAACATTAGAAGAAGACAACACCAACATTTGTATGTAAGTTTGATTTACAGCGACTCCCTTCAGTAAAACTACCAAGTCCCAGAGAACACGGACTGAGAGTCATGACATGATGGAGGCCGAGAGTCGTGACATGATGGAGGCTGCCACTTTTTATGTTCCATCTACTCATGCATGAGCAGAAGAACTATTTACTGCAGCCATGTTTCAGAAAAGCTGTGTTTTCTGCGGTCTAGAGAGACGGAGTCAAAGTGTTTCAAAAAAGTTCTACCTTGGGAGCCAGTTCCAAAAAGTGATGTTTTCAGCAGCTGCAAGCTTTGTGGTCATAAAATCTGACAACCAAGATGCTACAAAAGTTCTCCGTTGTCACTTGAAAATGTTGTTGCATAATCACCCATAGGAAAAGAAAAGAGATCTCAAAAACGTTTCACTTACTTCTCCTCGACAACTCTGAGATCTGTGTGCCACCAAACTGAGACTGAGGTTTATTTCTCCTGTGTCTTGTTATTTTCTCAGGAGCAATAAGATGCTCTGAATCTCAAATTAGTCTCCTTTTCAGCTTCAGAAGAGATCTCAACAAGCTCTGATGTAATTCTCAGAGTTTTGTGTCTCATTTGTGATCTCAGGCAGAGAAATCAGAGAGCGATGAGCCCAGTCTGTTCTCAGCTTCAGTTCATTCCTCTCATACGAAGCTCAGACAGAACACATGAAGAGCTCTCCACAAGCACTCACTGAATTCTTCACTTACATCAACGTGTTGGTTGTTTTTAATCATCTATCATGTGGACTTTATTGTAATCATCATCTTTTTTTAAATTATGTATTACTGTACACAGAATTAAGTGTTTGAAAATGTATGCTTGTAGGCTGCAAAGACCTTCTGCTTTTATATTAATTACATTTTCTACGAATAATTTTAAGAGTTCCACTACAAGAAATTCTGTTTCTTTTCTCCACGAGCAACATAAAACACATTGCGAAATTTTCCTTTTTATGAATGAGAATTAAAATTTGCCAGGTAAATAATAATCAGACATTTCCCCTTTAAGAGCAGCAGTGCACCTTCCCTGTAGCTGGAGGCTAGTAGAGCTAAAAGCCCCAGGAGGAGGCAGCAGTTCAGGCCAAAAGACCGAGAAAAAGGATCAAATATATCGATAAAGGGACGCATACAGATTGTTTGATCCCTGGAACCTCATATTTCTGAATGGCAGCGATTTTTGGTGAGTTTTGACTCCTTGAGTGAACCGTTTCTTGCAGTGCACAATGCGTCATTGACACGTTGCAGTTGGTAAATGCTAAATGCTATAAATGCTAATTGGTGTTAAACAGTCCAAATCGCTGAGCCGTATATTCTCCCCTCTTGCAGGTCAGGTTTTTAAAATAATAAAATAGGATTAATCCCTTTTCCTAAATGAGAAAAGGATTATTACTGACAGGTCAAATAATTAGAAACAGGAGAGAGGATATTTAAAGGAGCTCATTCACTGAGAATTCAAACAATCTCTCAAATAGCTTAAACAACTAAACAAAGAGTGAACCTGATTTTTCCTTTGTGATTTTGAATTATTTGTTTTTCTAACACCTGCAGGATTCTTGTTATTCTATTGTATGATTGTTTGTTTGCATTTACTAAAGAGTTGGTTTTTGCATTAAAGGTTTGTGGTCTTTGGCTCCATAAGAACCTCGATCTGGTCCAACAGCAGTACTTCCTGTTTTATTCCTCCATACGAGTGCTTCATAAACTACACACTCATACTGTGAACACGTAGTGGGAGGTGATATTAACAAATGCTTCTTTAAAGGGTCATTTCACCCCAAAATACTAGCTTACACTTGTTCTGTTGTTGTACAGGTAGTTTGGTCTTAATTTCTCTGACTGAGGAAATCCTGCATAGTTCTACTTCCACCTCGATACCAACGCAGCTCTGCAGTGCTGAGAGGAGGCTGCTATAAAATAGATCCACACAGAAGTGAGTGAAGGTTTCACTCTACACATCTGTGCAGTTTTCCTCCCAAACATGTGCATGGTGTGTGTGTGTGTGTGTGTGTGTGTGTGTTTGGCTTCCAGGAGACTGGCAGAATGTGTGCACTCGGTTTGTAACCTGCAAACAGTGTTGGTTTGTTCTTTCTTTTCTTCCAGGAAATTGTTGCCTTTTTTCTGACTCCCTTTGTGTTTTCCACGTCGTTACGAAGGAGTTGACTGTTTGGCTCGTTCTATGTATTCTCTCATATCTGTTTTTGTAAAAAAAAAAACTCAATAAAATGGAAGGAGTGCAAATACACAGCCTTCTGTTTTGGATCTGTTTCAATGTGTTTGAAATATGTTTTAAGTTTTGCTGTTGAGTTCATTATTCTGATCTGTTGGTGTGTTCATAGCTTTTTTTTTAAAGATTGAACATTTTGTAATTAGTCAGATATTGGGTTAAATGTAAATTATCCTTAAATTCAAATGCTTTAAACTGCAAAAAAATAAAACAAACTACAATTTTGCAAATAACTTCAAATTGAACTTGTTTTCTGCAGTGAGTGTGTGTGTGTGTGTGTGTGTGTGTCTGTCTCTCACTTATTGCTCCATGGTAGCTCCAGTATTGCAATTTTTTTTTTCCAAAGCAGCAAATTAAAACCACTGAATTGAGATTAGCATGGTATCTCCCATAAGTCTCATGTACGACTCCCTCTCATTCTTCTGTCTCACTCATCGCTCCTGGTGAATTTTAGGAGAAACGTATGAGAAACGTTTTAGACAAAATGGAAACTAAAATGAGAACCTGGTCTCCTGAGCTGCAGAAGAGCAAGCTTTGAGCAGTAAAACGTTCCTCTGGGCGGGGCCAAACACGACATCAGAAACCAACAATTGTTTGTTTGTTTGATGTTGTTTCCATCAGTTTATGTGCCATGTGGGACAGAAGTACTGAGTAAAAATGAAGGCGCTGTTTTGTTGAATTTATATTTTTGAAGGTTTTGATTCAAACACAATTTGTTAGATAAAAGGGAAGGGAGTTTGTGACCCGGAGGTCAGAGTTCAAATCTCACTGCTGACTACTAAAAGAAGCCTTTTAGCCCTGGAAAGTTTCCCAAGGACCTGAACACTGACTGCTTGTAGTTCTGCTCCAAAGGCAGAGGACAACTTTCATTGTATTACTGTGACACATGAAGACTTTCTATTCCCCAGGAAAATGTCTGATAAATTACTTTACTTCCTTTCTGCATTTTTCAACGAGGAAATTTTAATTATGCGGAAAACATAAAAAAACTCTTCAAGGAGATGCCTCGGTTCATAAATGTGGGAGCCCGGCCTACAGAGACTGAAGCCAAACAAGCAGTAAGTGGCTAAACAGAATTTCGCAGTTACAGTAAACTGTGGTTACTATGTTTGTCTTACAAATTCCTGAATTCATCGAGTGATGACTTTTAGACTGCAGAGAGTTGTTGTGTAATTTTTGTGTGTGTAGATGAACTGGAACTGACAGATGATCACACAACGTGGTCTCCCGTCTCTCATTTTCCTCCTGATGGCTGTTTGGCTTCAGGGCAACTTCCAGTGAGAAACTCACTAAAAAAAACTGAACACCACCGCTGATGAACCTCTATTGTACAGTCATCCCAGAGGACTGATACCAATTAGCCAAAATCTGCATCTGTGTGTGTTTGTGGTCTGCTGGAGAGGGAGGAGCATAAAGAGACCACAGGGTTTATTTGAGTAGAGGACCACTGTACAGGATCACGTTCTTCCCACAGCTGCTGCAGTGATGTCACCAGTGTGTGTGTGTGTGTGTGTGTGTGTGTGTGTGTGTGTGTGTGTTTCACTAAATGGTGTTCAGATAGAATTATGCTGCTCCAGATTGCAGCATTAGAAGAACAGACTGTCCAGGGGAGCACCTGAATGACTGAGGATAAATTAAACCTGGGGACCACACCATCAATAGATCTATGAAAGACAAGGTGGAAGCTGACCCGGCTCAAACATGTCACATCACGCAGCAACTGTTGGTCATAGAAACACAGCCCTGAAGTAAAGTACAAACTGGCACTGAACTCGGAAACCAAAACAAGGAAGAATGTGATGGTCCGTGGGGTGGAGGTTTGTTAAAAGCTGTGTGAGGGAGGCTGCTTGGTGGCAGTTTGTCTCGTGATTTGAACTCAACGTGAGCCTCCCAGACTGCACTTTATTAAATGTCCTAATGTGTCACCTTCAGCAGAGAAATGATAAAGGCTCTGAGGGTTGCTGTCTTATACTTAATAAGTTTTGTAGATGGCAGTTTTGTACGTATTGTTTTTAATGTAGTTACTTTTATTAATACATCGTTTCATATTAGGACCAAAGTCCTTCAGTCGTTTGACACGAACCTGCTGTTATAATTGGTTTCCAATCGATCTATAGGATATCTATGTGTGTGTGTGTGTGTGTGTGTGTGTGTGTGTGTGTGTGTGTGTGTGTTTGTCTTACCAGTTATTTTTAAAGGAGGGCATCTACCAGCTTTTGGAGTGTAAACGAGAACGCTCCCGCCAACTTGCCGCACTCACCCTGCAGCGTTACACCCGCATGTTCTTCGTCAGGAAGCGCTATGTTTCCTTTCGCTACAAAATCATCAGGTTTCAGGCACAGTGCCGAGGATTCCTTGTCAGGTGAGACTCTCAAATCTCAGTGCGCTCTATTCAACGATGTTAGATTTGATTGTGTGAAAGCTCTCAAGTCCCAACAGCACCTGAGTAAGTTTTTGAGTACCTCTTTTCACCTAGAGTATTTGTGCTATGCTATTCGTATAACATACAGTAGAAGACTTTGAGCAAGAAGGCAACAAACATGGTTGATCCCACATTCTACACAGTCAAACTAGACGCATTTACTATTACGCATTTAGACAAAGCATTAAAGGTAAGCAATGACAAATTGTGCCTTTGGGATAGTTATGCCTCTATAATCACTAAAATTGATATGTTCAGTGCAAAGTGATGAATGGAGCAGAACTGTGGTGTAATGTGTTAATGCCATGTTTAAATACAAGTTTGTGAAGCATGTGTTTGTGATCAACAGACATCCAGACGAAAATTGAAGTTTATATTCTACCTTTTAGGAAGCGCTATGTAAAAATGAGGCAGAGTCTGGTCCAGTTCCGATCTCTTGTCCACATGTATGTCAACCGCAAGCAATACATCAAGGTACATGGTGGTTCCTTTTCAACATCATATTCTCTTGAGGTTTCTTCATGTAATATACGACTCACTCAGATTTTGTTTCTGTTTTTTGCTTTAACATCTTTTTGTTTGAAGGTTGAAATGAAAACACACTCACAGTAGGATTTCTGCGTTGTGTTTGCAGATGAAGTTTGAAGCTCAGAGGAGAGCTGAAGAGGAACGGCGGAAGAGGGAGACGGTAAGGAGGAGAATGTTTGGATCGTCATAACGAGCATGTTCTTGGACTGGAACATGTAAACTCCACACAAGACGGCCCAGACTGAAATGCTTGACCTTCTGGCCGTGAGGCAGGAGTACTAACCACTGCACTACTGTGCAACTTTACAGTACACTCATGCTTCCATGAAAAATGATGAAGAATTAAAAGTATTTGCAGGCTTTTGGGTCCAGGTCAGCAGTGGCTTTACTTGAAGTACACATATTCCTTTTGCATTTTGCCTCATTTGAAATGACAAACACGACAATGGTATATTAGTCACAGTAGGAAAGACAATAGAAAACAAAAACATTTTGGTTGTATAACAACAAGTTTTAGGTTGTCTTTTTTGTAATGAAAATGCATGAATAACCGGTGATGTTTTCCTCACAGTGTTGTTGACGCCATTTCGGCAAGTTTATTGTCTCTCGCTTGATGAAATAAAGATTTTTGAATGCAGTGTCACTCCTCAGATTTATTAAAAATAGTACCTCTTCCAGGAGCTGACCAAGAGGGAGGTGGTGAATGTCACACACTTGGTGATCCCTGCAGAACTGGGCGCTTTACTCCAGGCAGCGGGAGGTGGGTAAATGTCTGCCTGTCCTCGACTATAAGTGCTCATCGCATGGTGCACGTAGTTATTATTAATGAACCGAAGGTCTGGCGGCTTCTCGCATAGATCTTTGAATATGTCTCCTCTCATCAGTTCTCACGGTGTCAATTTTAGAAGTGATTGAAACACTCCTGACACAGAGAGACATGAGCGGCATCAGTGAATAAATAAAGCAGCTGATTAATAAATAGTGAGTTTTTATGTTGTTATTGCAAAGTTTCAAAACATTTGTGTAATAAGTGCCTGCATTAGGGAGACAAGTACTTATATATTCTGTTATTTTTGTGTTATTTTCCTGTTGTAGCATATATTAAAGGACATTTAAGGCCATGAGTTCTGCCTAATTGCTCATTCTCTCTTCTGTTCGTCTCTTCAGTCCGCGGGGAGCTGCACTCAGACTGTTTGGCTCTGCTGCAGACTCCTCATATCAAGGAAGAGGCTCAACTCACTCTGCCCCTGGACATCAACAACTACCCTTTCTATCGCTACGTCCAGATCTACTTCAGGGTGAGATGTGCAAACTCAGTCAGCTTCATGGAAACCAAACAGCTTGAAACTTGCTTTGTAACAGACAGTAAATGTGTTTCAGTATGCACCTTGAAGTAAGTTTAAAGTTGATTGGATGAAACAAACATTTTGTCTCTATAGGAGCCAAAGTTTGGGATGTTGATGGCCCCTCTGGAGTCGCCACTGACCCGACTAGAAGAGGATCTGAGAGCTGAGGCTCTTGAGGTTTTTATCATGGTAAACTTTTCATTTAACCTCAATTTTACAACTATGTGAAGTATTGTTTCCTCACTGAATACCTTATTGATACATTTCACAAGGTTCCAGTTTTTAACAGCGACAAGGTTTCTAATACAGTAGTTAATTCAGTGTGTTTGGCATCGTCATTGTCAAGCCAACTAAAATAATGTCTTTTTCATGTTATAATTTCATTAACAAGTAATAAACTGTGATTGGTTAGGTTTGGGGTGGGATTTGCTGAGGGAATATATCAGATTTATCTCCCTCTAGTCTGTTGTTTATTTTCTTTAGCTCAACGAGGCCATGGCTACATGCTTATATTGGTGCCACAGGGCTGGGCCAATGTTTATCAGAATGTCACTATGTAAAAGCATCAAAACTGCTGCTTGGTAATCAAAGGGATCTGTCAAAAACAGTGGATGCTGTAAGAATGTAGAAAATGCATAAATCCACTAAAAAGGAGCCTCTTTCAATGGTCATTTTAATATCCTTACTATGTAGTGATTTCTTGCCCCGTGAGACTGTTTACAGCCAGGAAAAAACGTACAATGACTCATTAAATATATAACAGAATGATACTATATAATTAATAAGACTTTACCTAGTCTGACCAGAGATGGCGTTTACATTTCTGCTTCTTCAGGTGTTGCGTTTCATGGGGGACCCTCACCTGAACGGAGCCCAGGAAAACATGTTTGGAAATTACATCATCCAAAGGGGCTTGTCATCTCCGGGGTTGCGGGATGA
The DNA here is from genome assembly GCA_900302745.1 of Parablennius parvicornis. Taxonomy (NCBI): domain Eukaryota; kingdom Metazoa; phylum Chordata; class Actinopteri; order Blenniiformes; family Blenniidae; genus Parablennius; species Parablennius parvicornis. Next base: position 2,745 of record OMNM01036157.1, on the reverse strand, counting down.
GATCCTCGCCCAGGTTGTCAACCAGGTGTGGAGGAACGGAAACGTTGACAATGCAGAGAGAGGTTGGCTGCTGCTGTTGGCATGCGTCTGCTGCTTTAGCCCTTCCCCTAAAATGGACAAATATCTGTTGAAGTAAGAAATCATTCATCTTATCTCTAACACTTAACACAAACGGTCAATGGATTGTAAAAAAAAAAAAAAAATTAAATAGATAAATATGGCTAACATAAATTCCCTCTACTGTCCAGGTTTGTGTCAGACCACGCCCCTGCTGGTGGTCAGGCTCTGCTGCAGCACAGACTCATCCAAGCCAATCAAAAGATACAGACAGGCTCGGGTTCTGCAGCTGAGACTGCTCGGACCTATCCGCTGTCACTGCTTGAGTGGACGGCCAATCGAAAAAAAGCTAACATGGTGTTGCACGTGCACTGTTTGGATGGTGAGATAGCGCTTGACCTTTCAACATTATATCTTTCTTCCCTAATCACACTGATTTGATAAAATCTATATACTAATACGGTAGTGGCCATTGCAGAATTTTCTTCGTCACAGGTTGAGCTTACGTCATCACTAACACTGGATTGAGACTTTTAAATCGTTGTTTTATGACCAATTCAGACTCAGTACATCACGATACTGGTTGAGGTTCATTATGCTGTTTTAACTGTGTAAATGGGATAGTTATTTATGATTGTATGACAACAAAAGTATGGGAAACAGATCAAATTTTGAAATAACACCCTCATACATTATGATTTTATTTTCTTCCACCCACTTATCTGGAAATAAATCCCGGGGGCTCAGCTAGTATTGCATTAAAAACCAAATATTAGCAGATTGTAGAAAGAGAACAGAAATAAAGAGTTCAAAATGTTGGATGTTGTTTTGTTTTTTTTTTGTGCAGGAGTGTCATTCCTGTGTCCAGTCCATTCCTGGACCAACGGAGAGGATTTAGCTGGAGACATCCTGCATCACAGGTCCTTTTTATTTACTATTAAAATACCATCATTTTGTAAATACATTTATCATAAATTAGCCTTAAAAGGCTTTTTTATACTCAGACTTTATTTTATACCTCTTGGAATTAATAGTTACAAAAGAGTGCCAGTGCAACACTGTCTCGCAAGCATTTGGCTGATCTTGCACGTCTTTATAGGGGGGTGTCTGACTGGTGGAAGGGGAGTTCGATTCTGATGAAGGAGCAAGGCCAGTGGGTGGAGTTAGCCGGTCACGACTATGTCACGGACCTGATTGCCGACCTTGAGCTTCCCGTGGACTTCCCGAAGCAAAAGAGTTACTTCATCATCAGCACCGACAATCCAGCTCGAGTCAGAACCAATGCCAGCCTGTCAGTGTGCAGAAATCTTCCCCACACACACTCACCATCAGCATGTACAGAGCAGTCCACGAAGCTGTAACACACTCGTCTCCTCTCCTCAGTACCTTGTTTGGCGGTGGCTTTGACTCCGATGAGGAGCTTCCTTCCGCCTTTCCTCACAGCGGGAGGCCGGCCTACAGTCTGCCCGACTCAGATGGATACTTCAGCCACGGTACATGAACACACAATTACATCTGAAGGTTCTCAGTAAAATTGTCCCTTTTCGATTAAATAAACTGAATGTCTGACTTTTTGTGGAAAAAAAAAACTTCTTGGATTGTCTCTACTTTGGCAAGTGTGAGGCGTGCTTCAATCTTTTCGACAGTATTTATTTATTTTTTGTGCTCAGTAGAGTCGGATGCGCTCAGTGATGGCCAGACTCAGAGAGGGATGGACCGCTACCTGGACAGTCTGTTTGATCCAGTGCTGTCTGACAGCAGCATTGTGAGTGGTCACGTTGTTTATACAGACCGCATCTTTTTTACCAAACCTTCGCTTTTCACACTGTCAGCTGAAATTAGCTCCTGCCCTCTGGGACCACCTTAAAGTGGTCAAAGGAGTCAAATGGATGAATGTTGTTTTCTTGTATTATCATGTGATAGGGACATTTTTGACTGTGATTTATTTGTCAAGTCACTTATCAAATAAAAACATTTATAAATGACAATATTATTCTAGTTCAAATCAAGTCAAATGAAAACATATCAGATAGAAATTAATGTAATTGTGGCAAATTAATAATAATAATTAAAAAAACGTTGTGTTCAGAAAGAAATGATCTGTGCATACACGTGCTTCCTCCACATCACCTACCATGTGAGTGTGAATGGAGTTGAGTGATGATGGATGGATAGAACATGTGATCTGCCTCTTCTGTTTTGGTATGAATAGGGCAGACAGGGGGGTGATTAGGTTACCGAGCAATCTACCGTATTGACCGGACCAGTAGGCAGTGACATAAACTCCTCTGAGAGCAATGTGTCACCCACAGCTTTGCAGCTTGGTTTTACATATTGGACAATAGGCAGCCGAGTTGAATCCGGTGCATTTCTGTATCTGACTTGTATATTCCCAACATATTATGCAAAGACAAAATATTTAGCTGTATTTTTGAAATACTTGTCATCATTTTATGTAGTACTGATCTAAGGGTGTGTGTTCAATATTAATATAAGCTATATTTTTTTTCTACTTTCTATTACTGACATTAGAGTTTCTCCACGTGTCACTTTATTTCATTGTATTCTGTCCATTATGTTTGCATGAATATGTTGCAAACTTATTACTTTCTATGTTTTCTGTGCGTACATGTGTGCTGGTGCATGCCGTGCACTTTGTACGGTACTTCCTGGGGAGTATTTGGTTCC
>OMNM01036156.1:0-15032 GCA_900302745.1 Parablennius parvicornis | reverse complement strand
TTTTTTTTTTGTTTTGTTTTTTTTTTGTTTTCAGGAGCAGCTTCAGAGGCTGGAGATGGAGCTCAGCGAAGTGGCGAAAAACAAAGAGAAGCTACGGAGGAACCTTCTGGAGCTCACCGAGTACACGCACATGTTGAAGATCACTCGGACCTTCATACACAGTCGCTCCCGGGTGAGTGTGTTTCCACTCAGCTTTCACATCAGTTGTCACGTGCTACGTTTTCTCCTCCTACTCTGTTTGCAATCTTTGGCGAGATGCCTCCTTCTTCTCACCTCACCAGTAGCATCTTATTTTCTTGCCGCTGACGCGTTTTTATTTCCCTGGGTGCCAGAGCCGGAGCTTATGCTGACTTTAATTAATGCCTCGATCACAACGCAGCTGTTGTAAGCAGCACCTGACTCACGCAGAGTGCGACCGCTGCAATGACCACGTGTATGGCATATAGACAGTACGCAGAGTAGACACATCACGGTCCTAGCATTGTGACACCTTATCGTCTTTGAACGCGAGAACCATGCCAGGAACGATTCATGTAAGCTGTCAGAAATGTAACATGTTCCTTTTCATAACTAGCATGAGGCTCTTGGTCCCCAGTATGAAGAGTTCCCCACCATGGAGACAGACTCCGTCACAGGATGTACTGGGATGCAAAGACTTGGAGCCAAGCTGGGGTGAGTCTCAAATACATTGTGATGGGATTACTTTCCTTTTAAACGCATTAATCTTCTACTTCATCTGATCTTTCCTGGGGGTAGTTTTATATCCGGTCTGATCCAGCGGGTGAAGGTGGAAGCTTTTGAGCGCATGTTGTGGAGAGTGTGCAAAGGTTACACAATCCTCAGCTACGCAGAAGTGGACGAGAACCTGGCCGACCTTGATACTGTGAGTTCATCCTTCAAGATGGAATAAATGGCTCGATCCCTCACATGAGTTGATGTTAATTGGTGACTTCAGATTGCTGAAAGCTGTTAATGTGTGTGTGTTTGTTCTGTAGTAAACTGTGCAGGATGTACCTTGATCCTGTTGTCGCAACTATTGCTTATAATAATACGGCACACATGCCTTAGCAAAAAACAACCCAACTATGATGAAAGTTGTAGTCGAGGCAGATATGAATGTTTATTAACGTTTGAGAAAGAAAAAAAAACCTCATTATACGTGGTTTTGTTTTTGTGTTTTTTTTTTTCAGGGTGAGATAAGCAAAAGTGTGGTGTTTCTCATCTCTTTTTGGGGAGACCAGATTGGACAGAAAGTTCAAAAGATATGTGATTGGTAAGAAACCTAAATCAGTCTTACCTCAGCTTATAGATTATTCATTGCTAATAATTGATGGATCTCTCTTTGTCATTATCAGTTACCACTGCCACTTATATCCGCACCCTGAAAACGACGAGGAGCGAGCAGATGTGTTGGACAGCTTGAGGACGCGCATCCAAGACCTTAATAACGTAGTGACGAGTGATTCCTTTTGACCCACTCGAGAATATGTTTGTGCACGTGTAGTGAATTGGCTTTTATTTCCTTCAGGTGCTTCATCGCACGGAGGATTACTTGAGGCAGGTCCTGCAGAAGGCTTCGGAATCAGCCTTCACCTGGGTTCTACAGGTGAAGAAGATGAAGGCTATTTATCACATACTCAACCTCTGCAGCTTTGACGTCACCAACAAGTGTCTGATTGCTGAGGTGTGGTGTCCTGTCAGCGACCTGGCAAACCTGAGGGGGGCACTCGAAGAGGGCTCAGTGAGTAGGAAGTCTAATATATCCAATATATATCCTAGTTACTGTATGGTAGTATTTGGAAAATGAATAGTTAAACTGCCTGTCATTATTTTGTCTATAGAGTTCAATGAAAATGACTGCATTGATATATTCACATGCCTTCACAATCTGAAAACCAAAAAACCTTTTTATCATTAAAACAAAATATAATAGAATAGAATAGAATAGAATAGAATAGAATAGAATAGAATAGAATAGAATAGAATAGAATAGAATAGAACAGAATAGAAACAAAAAGTTCAAAGTCGGTTGAGATTGGTTTGGGGTACATTGAGTTGTGACCTTGGTACCTTCAACCACCTGGAGTTTTGCAAAGTGGTATCAAAGATGAAAGTAAAATAGATTTTTTAAACAACATTTCTGTCCAGTCCAATGGCCATTGACCTGTCTTTTATGTTTGCTCTTCATCATCAGAGAAAAGGTGATGCCACTGTCCCATCTTTTGTGAACCGCATCCCGAGCTCTGACACTCCACCCACCCTGTTAAGAACCAACAAGTTCACATCGGGGTTTCAGAGCATCGTGGAGGCGTACGGGGTGGGGGATTATCGCGAGGTGAGCCCAGGTAAGAACTCGTACAGTTTTTTTTTTCATTGACGGTTTGGTAAAATTCTGAATAGATGCTCATTATATTTCTGTATTGGCAGCCCCATACACCATCATCACCTTCCCCTTTCTGTTTGCCGTGATGTTTGGGGACTTTGGCCACGGGATGGTAATGAGTCTGTTTGCCTTGTGGATGGTGCTGACAGAAAAGAACCAAAAGAAGAAACGCTCCAGTAATGAGGTGGGAATGATTTAGCACCGTTTTCCAGTGCTCGATTGCTTTTAATTAGCTTTAGCTGATAGCCGTGGTTCTGTTTCTCCCAGATATGGATGACGTTTTTCCACGGACGTTACATCATCCTGATGATGGGACTTTTTTCTATTTACACCGGACTAATTTACAATGACTGCTTCTCCAAATCCCTAAATATATTTGGCTCTGGTTGGAGCATCAAGGCTATGTTCACAAGTCAGCAGTGGACGTGAGTAATCAGTACAAACAGACCTTCAGATCATTATTTTTGTTTATTCATACGTCAGTGCATGCAGGGTTTCAATGTTTTGGTTTTGTCTTGTTCATGTTGCAGAAACAAAACACTCCTAGCCAATGCTTTGCTCACGTTGGACCCTAATGTCAGTGGTGTTTTCAGTGGTCCGTACCCATTCGGCATCGATCCTGTGAGTAAATGCACTCAAGACATTACAGACGGATTATGAAAGACTTGTGCTCTTACCATTTTTGCTTTTAATTATTCCATCAGATATGGAACATGGCTGTGAACCGTCTGTCCTTCCTCAACTCCTACAAAATGAAGATGTCAGTCATTATTGGGGTCATTCACATGAGCTTTGGAGTTGTGCTCAGTGTTTTCAACCACTTGTAAGTTACCTCAGACATCACATATATTCACATCACTTAGGAACAGGCTTTTGCAGAAGCCTGGTATTTGCTTTCCAATGGACTTCACTGTACAACTTCAATTATCACACTGGAAAATGAAGTCAAAAATAGAATTTCATCAGAAATTTAAGGATAGGTATATGATCGAAGATCTTATCAAAACCTCATAAACACTAATCAAGGTTCTGAAGATGATGAAGATGAAGTATCTCTCAGTAATAGAAGCAGTGGATCAAGAAAAGAGATCGTGAACATCTTCTAAGAGATTTAATTATGAGTGTCAAAGAAAATTTCAAACACATGAAGCATTCAAACAGGCGGTACTACTGTCAATGGTGCACATGAAGATTGAAAGTATAATCAGAACAGACAATAGGAATAACAGCCAGAATATTCACCACACTACGTTCTTGATTTTTAGCATCGTCTTTAACATTGCACATAATTAGAATACTGACATGTCAATCTGGACTTTGTAGAAGCATTCAAATAAATGAAAACATGAGGACAGAATGATCTTTTATTTATCAGTGAACAGACCTCTTACTCTGCATTTGCATCTCCATGAAAATCTTTCACCGGGTTGAGACAACATCTGTGAAATGCAAGTGGAGTCATGAATCACATTATTTAGTTAATAAAGCGCAAATTATATTGTCGTATTGTGCAATACCCAATTATTTTGTGTCTGTCTCAAATAGTAATTTTATTATACTTTTTATATATGCAGCTTAAGTCATATAACATTAGCTGTGATTACGTAAGCACCCCAATGGCAATCCAATTAAAACTGGCTCATATACTGTATATAAAATTCTATTGGATTAGAAGACCCCTGTTTGGTTAAAGTTAGGATCTGATTAGAAGAGTTGATGTTACTTGTTTATGCTCAGAGTCCATGTAAACAGCATACCAGGCTGCTTCCCACTGTTGGAGATTTGTGCAAACTTTGTGCAAAAGTCCATTAAGTAATTCACCACGTGACACTTCACTCAATGTGCTTTGAAAAGAAATGGAGGTGGCAAAGCTGTCAACTGATGCAGGAGACAATGATGCCACATCATGTGCTCATCTCTTCCTGATCGGACTCTGAACAAAGAAGATGGTTTTTGTTGTTTCAGCTCCTAGAGAAACACAGCCAACTTGAATATAACTCGTTGACATATCAATACAGGCAGACTAAAAGCGCAGTGTGGGCGGGATTACCAGACATGACAGCTTTGAGCCCAAACAAGATCAAATCAATCCAATTCAACAAGAAAATGGTGAGGAAGAAGTCACAAACTTTCACAATTTTACCAAATAACCAAAGAAATTAGGAGCACAAACAATATAGTTGCAACTGAAGAGCCTACAAAAAATGGGAAACATTTCAAGATGACACTTCTCATTTTCACTTGGGATGATGTGAAGTACAGCAGAAATCTTTTCTTTTCAACATGTAGTGACTTACTGAATTCTTTCAGGTTTTATGTTTTTGATCATGTGATGGAATTGATTTTGTGAATGCTTTTTTCAGGAATATTTTCTAAAAACATCTCAAATTCTATCAACTTTGTTTTCCAGCCCAATGTGTTAACAATAAGTCCAACTGTATGGACAATTTACCAAAAATGGGTATGGGATGAAGTTTGCATGACATAGAAAAGATAAGCCAATGTATTTGATCCGTTGTACAGATATTTGAGGTGAATAAAAATCCACACATCATTTTCTTCAGTGTTGATGTAAACTGTAAAATCTGGTCTCTCAGTCCCCCCAAAAAAATCAGTTTCCATTGACAAAAAAAGTTACCATATTAACACAGCTAGTGTCTACCCAATTTCTGTTGGCATGAACTATTGAGTTCTCCTTCCCTTATCATTTTTTTTTCTTCCCATATTTTCTTTTCCTCTCCCTTCAGGCACTTCCGACAGAAATTTAATGTCTATCTGCTATTTCTTCCTGAACTGCTCTTCCTACTTTGTCTCTTCGGCTACTTGGTCTTCATGATTATCTACAAGTGGATGGCATTTGGTGCACGGGACTCCAGTCAGGCTCCCAGCATCCTCATCCACTTCATCAACATGTTTGTCATGCAGGGGAAGGATATCACTCCACTGTATCCCGGACAGGTTCGTATTGATGCCATCCGTTGGACTTGTATGTATCTCGCCAGGCGGTTGCATCTACAGTTCATGTTTGTTGTCTTGATTTAACAGATGGGGCTGCAGATTTTCTTAGTTGTGATTGCTCTGCTGTCGGTGCCCGTGCTGCTGTTAGGGAAACCTTTTTATTTATACTGGCTGTACCGTGGAGGCAAAGGCCTACGCAGACGCAGAGTGAGTCCGGTCAAAATCCTCCACTGTTGTTTATGTTGGTTTAACTGGGAGCGGTTGACTTGTAATGTTTATGCACCATTCCAGGGTTATGAGAGAGTGAGGCGTGTAAGCGAGGATGATAACTCTGCAGCACCGTCCTATGAAGACGATGAAGAAGAAGGACTAGATGAAACACAGACCAGAGAAGCTTTACATAAACAGGTGCTGCCAAAATACTTCCAGTTATAATAGATGAAGTTTTATTTCGGTTGTTTGCGTTCAAAAATTGTACATTCCCTTTAAGAACACAATTCTTATAACCAAAAAAGGGTTTGGGCAAAAGCAATGCTTTTATTTTATTTTATATATTTTTTAGCCCACCCTGTACATCCCACAAAAACTCAACAGCAGTAATCACATGCAAATTTTGCCACTATGCTCACATTTCTCTATAACCATCTGTAAATGCTTTCTCAATGAAGGAAATATGCTGTACTAACTATTCACATAAATGATATGCATTACGGTAATAATATCACATTTTAAAGATTTTTTAAATTTTGCCAGAGAACTTATTAACTTAAATTGATCACTATGATACTCTTAAGAACCGAAGCACACCTTTGTTTGACATTGGTTCTTATTTTACTCGTTTCGAACTGAAGCAAACCTCTTATAATGTCCTCTTTTTAATTTGAAGGATTGGATGTTCAGGGGGAGGCTCCCGTTCACAGCACGAAACATAATTTCCAGCAATTTTTACTTAACTATATCCATAAATTGTATTTTTTTTGTTATTTTATAGTTTGATATGTATAGAACCACTGTGATATTTTATTAATTACTGTTTTTGCAGTTCGACTTTGCCGACGTCATCCTGTACCAAGCCATTCACACTATAGAATACTGCTTGGGCTGCATTTCCAACACTGCGTCCTACCTGCGTCTCTGGGCTCTCAGCCTGGCTCACGCCCGTAAGTCCGGTCAGGATGAGAAGTTCACCCCTGTCGCATCTCTGCCTCTTTGTCACTATTTGCTTTACATTTATTCACACTGGCTGCACCTCGATTTCTTTATGCACATTGTTTCTGTTTGGCTTTAGAGCTCTCTGAGGTGTTGTGGTCCATGGTGATGCGCCTGGGTTTCAGGATCACCACAAAAGTTGGGGTGGTGTTTTTGGTGCCAGTGTTTGGTCTGTTTGCCGCACTCACCGTGTCCATCCTGCTTGTCATGGAGGGCTTGTCGGCATTCCTCCATGCACTTCGACTCCACTGGTGAGTCAGCCTTTAACTTTAACTAAGATATTGAGTTGACTGTGAAGCCTTATATAGACTTGCATTAGCCCCCCAGTTTTCTTCTTTGACTTTATTTAAGTATTTTTGTTTGTTTATTTATCTCAGGGTGGAGTTTCAGAACAAATTCTACCATGGGACCGGCATTAAGTTTGTTCCCTTCGACTTCTCCCTCCTCCCTTCTGTTTTTGAGCAAGATGGCTTGCTTTGAAAACTCTGAAGCAGTGGATTCACATGTAAGCAGACTTTTGAGACCGGAAAGGATGCTGGACGTGGGAACAATGCACACTGTGATAACGACAACAAACCTTCAAGACAATTGAATTGAAGCTCATTCTTGTAGCAACTTTTTTCACCATGACAATTTTTAAATGTTATTGGCTGTGCTGACTGCCTTACCACTGTACCCCAGCAAACCTTTGGATTTACAGAAGTTCAAAACTCTTCTGTCGATTTATTTTCATTTTGTAGGTGAGGGATTACTCAGCACTACGTGTCACACCAGTTTGATTATTTTCATTTTCTTTATTTGCATTGTGCTATGTTATGCTAGTTTTGTATTATTTACAATATAGTTTTCAAACAGTTACACAGTACAATGTAAAATTTGCAATTTTAATATCTACCAGAATCATATCACACATCCTGATGTAGTGCCATAGAGATTTATTTCTGATGATGATATGAGGATGCCTTTGGGTTTTTAAACTATTCCTCCATGAGAAAAAACATGTCCAAACACAAATGACAACAATACAACTCTTTTGTGAGGCATACTGTCACAAAGCACTTTGCAGAAATGATTGTACAATTTCAAGTTTTCACTACTTACTGTGATGATGCCAAATGAAAATAATCAACTGTTTGCTGTTTGCTCATTTACTTATTCACACATTTATTTAAACATAACCTTCCCTGTTATGTATATAAAGAAAAAAAAGAAAAAAAAAACTAATACTCCGTAAAAATGTCAAAGAGCTTTAGGTCTCTTTTTTTGATGATACTGCTTTTTGGATTACTTAATAATCCTGCTATTTATTTAAATTATTGTCTGTACAAGAGTCTAATATTTTACCATTTTATGTGTTGAATAAAGGTTTTGAGAAATGCAAACAAATACATCTTTCAGTGTCATTTAATTGGCTACATTAATTATCATGTTGTTGAGAAACTGTTAATTTGTAACATGAATGAGGCGTTATCTGTAAATCATAAGTGAAATTGACTGCCTACAAGTGAGCAGTTTAAAAATATGGATGAAGCCTTCACACTTGACAGTAACTTATATTTTGATCATGTAAATCTGAGTCTATTCAGTTATATATATTTATTTATCAACCTGATAATATTTCAGTATTTTACTTTTTACAGATGCTTCAGGAGATTGCAGTCAGGAAAATAAAATTGGTTATTTGAGTGTATTGAGCCACCTTATTTGGGCATTGTATTGCATCTATGATAATGTCATTTATCTAATAGGAATACCATTGAATGAAGCAGAAGAGGATTAGGTGTGTTGAGTGATGGACAACTGTTTTATAAGTTATAAAACTTAAATAACGTATTGAGTTTTCAGCTGATGATTGCAAAGGACATATATGATTAAAATAATTCAAGCCATTCAGTGACTCCCACTTAAGTTAGCACACCCTTTCTTTACTACATTGTCACATAGAGGAGGACAGTGTCATCTTTGAGAAGGTCGCTCCCACCAGAATAGATGTAACTTTGCAATAAACCTCTCCTCTAGCAAGTTAACCATGGCGAGAGTTTGTCCCCTCCACCATAATTGTTCAAAAGGGCGAAACATGGTTCACTGCAAGGGTCAAGCAATTACTTTTTTTTCTTCTAGGGGGTGCTATAATAGGAAAAGGAAACAAGGGTGCCCTCTAGTTGATTTAACCTAAGGTGCAAGTGAGTGTCAAAGAGGCAGCATTGATTAGTTGGGTCCTCAATGCAGTAAGATCCATCCAACCATCCAACCACTTTGTTCTGTACAGTGTCGCAGGGTGCTGGAGCCAATCCCAAGATTACCATGGGCAAGAGCAGGATAAACTGTAGACAGGTCGCCAATCCTTCTCAGGGCAAATGCAGAGGGACAGACCACCTCACACACTCACAATCACACTTATAGAGGCCATTCATAGTCACCAATTAACCTCACATGCATGTGTGGGAGGAAACCACACACTGGGAAACTATGTAAACCCCAGACAGAAAGATCTGGCTGCATTTGAACCCATGAACTTCACTCTGGCTGGCCCAGATTGGAACATTCATTGTTGAACAGTCATTCCCCCCCCAAAAAAATCATTTGAGTTGAATAGACATGATACATTATGATATATATTATTATAAATGAACATGATCTGCAAATAAATGGAAAGACAAACAAGTACAGTACTAAACAATTATATTATTGTAACAGGATAATTATGAAATGTGATTGAATATTGGGGAAGTGATATGATCAAATGCATTAAAACTTCTTCCTTGCAATTTTCAGATGCGTAATTAAATCTATGTGTTTCAATGAAATATATGTGATTGTAATGATTCCAGTTTCTTTAGATTTTTACATTATGTACAGACACACACGGGCGAGATGGGCGCGCGCGCGCACGCACCCGCGGACCTGCACTAGCACCTTTCTGCCAGAATCCAGTGAACGGACGTCATCATGGTCCCCCCTCCTCTCTGACATCCTCGCGCTCCGCCACTACAGATAAAGTGCAGCCTCTGCACGCCCCCGCGCCATAACGAGGTCTCCTAATTCACTCAAGCTACGTCACCGGCGGTGAATATATCCGGTAGAAGTTGAGGTGTCTCGGGGCGGGAGGAGGTGAAAAGGCTCCTGCACGTCCACCGCTGCATGCTAACAGTCGATGTAATCCGCCTCCGGTCCCGCTAACAGCTAAACCCGCACAGCTGTTGACCAACTCCGACGAGGCGACCGCAACCGGCTCCCATCCTCCGCTCCGTGTATCCCACCACCAGTGGGGCTCTCCGGCGGCCAGCGAGGCTCAGGATGAACGAGCTGGTGAAGAGTTTGCCCTCCCCGACCCTCCCGGGGCTGCACCTGCCGTGTCTGGACGCCTACAAGGGCTGGCTCTTTAAATGGACCAACTACCTGAAGGGCTACCAGCGGCGCTGGTTCGTCCTCAGCAACGGCCTGCTGTCCTACTACAGGTATCACACACACACACACACACACACACACACACACACACACACACACACACACACACACACACACACACACATCTTTATGTAGCTGACGTCAGAAGATTATTTTTCTTGACACAGATCAATCTGAGCCAACAGCGTTTTTGTTTTTTTATGATTTTTAAAGGACATCGCAGGAGAGAAGCTGAGATCTAATGCAGTGAATAATTTTTTTTTTTAATCATTATTGTTCAAACTGTGATTGGGGTGTAAATATTCACACTGTATATCCTGTATGCGGACAACCTAAGACATGCTTACATGAGGTAGAATAAATAGTACAGTTTACAAGAAAACCATTTATGTTTGCAGTCGGTAACATTCAAGACTGACGTTATTCTCGTTTATTTATTTTCAGTTATTAATTTCATGTTTTTATTTCAATTTCACTATTTCTGATTATGTAGGATTTGTATCTGCAGCAACGTTTTGTTAAGTTTAAAACCAATAAAGCTTGCCTGGATTCAGTCTGTGTTTGCTTCTGTGGATGGATGGATGGATGGATGGATGGATGGATGGATGGAATATCACAGATGTCTACCTTCTGTCAGCTTGTTCTCATTATCAGTCTCATCAGAAATCTATCAATTCCCAATATGACATCACATCATGTACATTTGTATAATGTACACATTTAGCTGGCGCCTCCAAAAAGGCAAATTCTTCGAGCTTTGCCGTGATGTTATATTCCGAATGGAGAATGCCTCATGTTCTGTTACGTATCATATTAGTCATTTTTCACAGTCGCAGCCACAAACACTAAATCCCTGCTTTGTTACCATGGCAACGCAGTGAGAAAGATACACGCTGTTCCAGATGTGCTGTTCTGTACAGAGAAGTTCTCTGCACGAACAAACGGATCTGTCAAAACCAGATCTGTCGTGTTAATAATGTGATTATTCACTGAATACAAAAGTGGGCTGAATACTTTGCGTGTGCACAAAAAGAGATGGCAGGTGAGTGAAATATTCATTTTATTTATTTATTTTTAGAATTTAATGATCTCTAACCAGCTTCCACTCCAGGTCAGAAGGGGGCAGTAATGCGTTCAGAGTTTACTGGCAGAGGGAGGAGGAGGAGGAGGAAGACGACATTTGTGCTGAGCTTCATCAGGATCAACCTTTGACTTGAATCAGGTGTGTTGGAGCACAAAGCATTTGATCACAAGCAGCTTTTTAATGACAATATCAGTCTTTCAGTTTCAATCACCTTTCTGCATTTCAGAAATTTGAAGCAGGTCATAAGATGACTCAAACATTGATTAGCAAGGAAACATATTTGCATGTGTTGGTACCAGCTGTTTATGTAACAGTTGCAAAAGTATTGTTGGAGAATGACACATCTGCTTGTGTAACACATTTTTTTTTTTGCTTGCAAGAACATGTTAATGTTCAGTATTTAATCACATGACTCATCACAGCGATGGAGGACTGGGCTCTTATCATATCAAGCTTTTGTTTTGTGCATCAATGTTATTGGAAAAAGAAAAGTTAAAGTCTTTCTTAGATCTCTCCAGAATAAAATCATGCAATGTTCCTATTCAATATTTGAGAATGTGACTTGTCTCACTACTGAAGGTTTATTCAGCAACAGTCATAAACGTAAAACATGGCGGCAGAATCAACAAACCTTTTCCTTCATGACTTTTATTAAAACCAGTCCAGCTGAGATTCACTTCTTATTTACACAATTGTGTTTTACTTCTTTGCTGTTATTTGAAAACGTGAATGCATCACAGAGAGTGGAATACTGAAACAAATTTTCAGTATTATTGTTTTGTAGGTCAGTTTAATATCTTACAATCGATTTTAACATATTTAATTTATAAATGGCCTGAAATCGTATTTTTAATCAATTCAAGGAGTCACAAAAAAAAAAAAAAATCTATAATTCTTCCTAAAGCCCGAAGGTTGAAGTATTGCTGTAACTGCTCTATAAAAAATTAAGCTTTCATTCATCCTTTTTTTTTTTTTTTAACGTGCAATCAAGGTATATTTCAGATCTCCTGACATAGAAACAACTTTTTCGGCTGTGGCTCTGCTCTCTTCCCAGGTTAACAACGGCTTCTTCCTGTTTGTACACTTCATATCAGACTGACTTGCTACGCCTCAATATTCAATGTGCTTGAGCAGATGAAGGAAAATGCTTCTTTGAGGAAAATGTGTTTACAGAGAAATCCCAGTGGGTCCTTTAAGAGAAGAGGTGTTCAGCCTTTAGCTAATTAGATCTGGATTCAGTCTGAACCCGTGTGGAGCTTTACTCTGTAGATAAGCCGAGGTCAGAACAATCATTTGTCCTCCCCGATGTGAGGAAGGCGAATCCGAGGAGAGATTTAAAGAAATGTCACTCAAGCAGGTTTTTTCTTTCTTATTATTTTACACTTAGAAAGCGCCTAATCTGGAGGCTGCTGCGAGTGTTTGGGGGCGTTAAGAGCAAACGCAGATGTTGCTGAAAGTCTTTGGTCCAATTTCATTTTGGACAAGCTTATTATCCGGCTGGAGATTGTAGATAACTGGCCTGACACTAATTATAAAGTTTGTAAGTTCCTCTCAAACTCGCTCAGAAGTGAGAGTGATGTAAGGATGTGTGGCACCAGCTGCACTTTTTCATTCAGAAACACACACTGAGATCTGAAGTTTTGTTTATTGACAAATCGCTTGTTTTGGAGGGCAGCTGGTCCGTCACAATTTTAGGCTTCTTATCTGCTGCGGCTCAGTAAGCAAGAATCCAAACAGAGACGATGAATTCAAGTCAGAATGAGCCAATACAGATCAATCGGGTGCGTGGGAGCGCCATCCTGAGAGGAACACATGGAAACAGCCAGAAAAATAAGTTCATGAGCGGCAATAGAAAAAGCAGCCAATAGCATAATTGTATTAATATTTATAATAATAGAAATGGACAAATTTTGGTCAACTGCGGATCATTCTCAAAAGGGTATAATCAGCCGATTAAATGAGTTGGCTCTATTTTTTTTTTTTTAATCATGCTTTTGTGTCACTCCAAATACTTATTTCTATAAGATTTGAGGTGTTCCAGTAGTGTCCTCAGTCATGACTGAGTCCTGAGTCCCGTGTGATCCGACTGGACTGTAAATGTCAGACAGAGTTCAGACGGACTGGACTTCACTGTCGCCACAGATGAGAGCAGTACTTCGTTTCTAAGTGTTTGTCTTTCTGGCCCGGGCATTGATTTCCCCTCCGTCCGTCTTTATTACTGTAGCTGCCCTTCTGACACACGCACACACAGACACACACACACACACACACCGCTGTGATCCATATTGACGATCCGTCTCAGTTTAGCTGCCTCTCTGTTCCTTATTAAACCTGTGAGGGCGGTCTTGTTCTACCTGTCTGTTCTGCTTCCCACACTCATTCTTCTTCCCTTTTTTTTTTTTTTTTACTCTTTTTTTTCTTATTTCTTTTTTTACTCTTTGCTGCAGACCAACAGTCGTTACACAATAAACTTGTACAATAACCTTTCATTTGTTTATTTAGCCTGCTATTAATGCCTTTTAGAATGCATTGTTGTAAAGTCTTCCGGATGCATGCATCACAGCAGACTGGTGTTGAATGCAACTTAAAGAAAACTTTTTTTTTTTTTCCTCTTCCATCCACTCCGACATGTTTCCGGCTTCCACTCCGCTGTGCTTGATTCAAACCTTGATTTGTCAAGAGGACTTGAGGGAAACTGTAACTCAGCCACTTGTCCTCATGAATTCCTGTTCTCAACAACAACAAAAAAAGGACAAATGAGAAGTTGCTGTCTGATTTGTGAGAGAAAGTTTACCTCAATATGTTATCGACTACGGAGGACTCCTTCTCAAAGGAACAGCTATTGCTGTTTATCATACCATCACATTTTTTGAAAAATTCGATAAAACTCAGTTCGAAACAGTGAGAAATTCTGTTGACGCATGCTAAAGGTTCCACACCTGCATGTAAAATAAGATTATATCTGTGCTTGTTGCAGGTGTACTGGGTCTCAACATTTGAGGAAATAAAATCACTTGAGAGAAAGAAGTGACCTGTTTTTCCACAAATAAAGAGTTCATTAGAATTACCACAAATTCAGAAAACAGCTTTTTCTTAAGTATTATACTTTTATATAATAAGTCATTTTCAAGTTAATCTGACTTTCCAGTTCAAGTAGAAATATGTGTATGCTTGAAATATGAATTTTAAAACTGAACAGGATTGAAATGATCAATCTTGTTTGAAAACATGAAAACAGCCTGAGCTCTGCATTGGAATACATTTGCAATGATGCTTTACTTTTCTTTTTTTTTTTAAATACATGATATTAAGCTCAATTATACTATTTCTATAACATAATAGATTATGTCAGAAATTCTGAGTATTTGTTCTCCATTCCTGCATGTAAGTAGAATATATTTAACTACATATAACTACACTCAGTAATTATTTCTTACTTTTACTCACATTGTAATACTACTAAACTTTAACCTTTTTAAGCTTGGCTGCTGAATAACAGGTTGACATGTTTTGTAGACTCTTGAAACTAGAATCTGAATGTGTTTGTAAGTTGTCGTAATTTCAAACTGAATTATTGTTACTGACTTTATTGCCACAAATGTGACTCAGACGCTCCGGAAGATCCCAGATTTTACTGCAATCAGGTTATATTAACAGCCAAAACTTCTTGTTTGCATTTCAAATAATACTCGTAATTATTTCTTACTTTTACTCACATGTCAGTCACCACCGCCAAATTATTAAATCATTTAGGTAAATTGTGCTCGGGTAAGGAAGTTAAATTGGTAAATATCCGGAGACAACTTCTATTACTATGAATAGTTTGACATTCTCTAGAGTCAAAACCATTAGATGCATGATTTTTTAAAGTATTTCGGCATTTCCTGAATTTGCAATTCACTTCAAACATCTATTTCATGCAGCTGCAGGCACTTTAAAATCGAGAAATGCCAAAACATACAACGCAGCCTGATGTGTAAATCCTTCTGG
>OMNM01036154.1:0-16731 GCA_900302745.1 Parablennius parvicornis | reverse complement strand
GGAGCCATGCTGGACGCTCATCCCGAGGTGCGCTGTGGTGAAGAAACCCGGGTGATCCCGCGTATTCTCGCCATGAAGCAGATGTGGAGCCGCTCGGGCCGGGAGAAGATGCGCCTCGACGAGGCCGGGGTGACCGACGAGGTGCTGGACGCCGCCATGCAGGCCTTCTTGTTGGAAATCATCGTCAAGCACGGCGAACCTGCCAACTTCCTCTGCAACAAGGACCCTTTTGCTCTGAAGTCGCTGTCTTACCTGGCCAAGATCTTTCCTCGTGCCAAGTTTGTGCTCATGATTCGTGACGGCCGGGCTTCTGTCCACTCCATGATCTCTCGGAAGGTGACCATCGCCGGCTTCGACCTGGGCAGCTACCGGGACTGTCTGACCAAGTGGAATCGGGCAATAGAGACCATGTATACTCAGTGCCTGGAGGCCGCAGACAAATGTTTACCTGTGCACTATGAACAGCTGGTTCTCCATCCTGAGAAGTGGATGAGGACTCTGCTGAAGTTCCTGGACATTCCTTGGGATGATGCTGTCCTCCATCACGAGGAGCTCATCGGTAAAGCTGGAGGAGTCTCCCTCTCAAAGTACGTAACACAACTCCATACACAAGCTTGATTTTCGTTCCCCTCCTGTCACCTAAAGTCTTGATAACATCTTCTGCACAGTGAAATTAATCATGGTCTTGTCATGAGTTTATAAAGTTCTGCGAGACGATTTCTTTCAGTATTGTTGATAGTGATATTGATATTTATGATCATTATTATTATTATAGCAAATGAAAGGTAACACATTTGAACAAGACTTATGCATACAGAGGTCATTAAACATAATGTACATTATTGCTGGAACTTGAGAAACTCCTTTTCACCCGTCCACTAAAAACAAGGCAACAAAAAAATAAATAGTAATAATAGTCGCTTAACAATAGATTGCCTATAATAATACCAGCTTACAAGGAAAACCCTCCTCCTGATAGAAAAATAGAATAAACAAATAATAATGATCACACTAAATATATAAAAAGATTAATAATAGAAATGTAGAAAAATTATCCAAGTATAAAAAATTAAATTGAAATAAATGAATAGATAGTTTGAGAGAGAGAGGGACTGGTCAGGGGGCAGAGTGTTCAGTGAAGCAGAATTAGACAAAACAGGCTGCCATAATAGACGACGCTTGGCTAGTAGAGATGTGAATGATATGATGCCCTACCATTTTTTTTTTTTTGTAAACGGAGTCCAGTTTTTGGGAATCCTAAATATTGCTCCGTGTGGGGAGACTGGTAGTTCAACTGATAGTGCTTTGAATATTGTGAAAAATTACTTTTTGATAGTTCATACATGTAGAATACTCCACCGTGCTAACTGAATGCATTTTATTAACAAACGACTTGACTATTTTAAGACCTGTTGAAACTCAAAAATCAAAAGCAGGTTATTTAATGTGGGGGTTTTTTTTTGTTATTGTTGTTTTTTCTCAACTTCCAATTGACAACATCTTCTGGCCAGAAGCATTTATTTAGTTTGATACAAACACAAGACTTTTAACAGAACGGACAGATTTGGTCAGCCTGAGCTGAACTTCAGCGATTTCCTGTAGCTGGTGCGTCTATATTGACAGCATCATAAATCCCACCGGTTCTGTCCTTGATTCTCTTTTGTTGATGTGTGTGGGATGGACTTGCCCACATTGAGACACAACTCTCTAATTTTCCGAGTAATTACAACACAGGACGGTGACATGTCTCAGAAATAGACTCCTTCTCGAACAGAGGTGGCTTCATTGTGCGCTTGTTGTTTCTTGTTATATTCGAGTTGAGTACACCAGCTTGAAAAAATGCTGCTTGTGGCTTTTTCTAAGTAAAATAATGTTTATGGGTGGTGTTTTTTTTGTTTTTTGTTTTTTTTTTATTGCAGTGCTCTGCATGTGTTTCTGAATCATTCTTCATCTCTGCCTCTTCTGGGACATTTCAGACACTTAACCCATTAGGAATGCAGTTTCTGGAACATGTCTCCCGTCTCCGCGATGACACACAGTGTGTGCATGTTGCACAGGCCTTATTTTTTCACCACATACAGCTGCAGATTGGTCGAATAGCCGAGATTACAGCGGGAGAATAGATATTTGCTGTTGTAAGGAGTCCGTGTCGGGGCCCACAAGCTCCACATGGTGATCCAGGCCTGTTGTGCTCAACATTTGTGCAGTAGATATGAGCTCAGGCATGCCCTTGTGTACTTAGCCTGTAACTGCTTAGCCTGAAGTGGAGAGAAAGTATGGATCGCCTCATCTGGAGAAAAATGACAGGTAGGTAAGCAGCGTGTCAGTGCTGCGGTGAAGTATCACCTTCCTTATAATATGACTTCCCGTAGAGGTAATCACCCGGGCCTGCACCTCTGGCCTTGAAACAGATCCTCCCTGTGTTTATATAAAGCCCCTAGACCTTCCATCAATAGGTCTCACTTGGATATGACGCATCCTGCAGCTGCACGCGGTGGGGAAGCCACTCATTAGAGAAACACATGAGATGATGGCAACACTGGGGGCAACTTCTCCTGACGACGTCGGCCACGTTTGGCTTCCACTGTTTCTGGTGGCTGGAAGTTGTTTATAAAACAGTGAGGGGCTGAACACAACCACCGTCTTCCTGCCACGTAGCAGTGGAATACACTTCATATTATCCGGAGACGCTGGGGCCACATTTTTGTAATTGTGTGCCTCGAAAAGCCTCCTGGTTTTTATTAAAGAGCTGTGCATCCATGCAGCAGTCCTATGACTTCATCCCACTTCCTCTCCAGTGAGGGGGGAAAAAAAAAGTGAGAGCCAATTCAAAAGTTGTGGCTTTTATTTTTATTTTGTGGGACTCCAAAGATTTTATCAGCAAAGACTATAGAGCAGAGGTCAGCTATTTGTTTATTTTAACGTTTCAGTTGTACATTAAGAGGTAGGTTTGTGTGTAATTAATTAGTTGAATGGTTAAATGTTTACCTATCCACCAGTCAGCACCAATAATATTCAAAATATACAATCAAAATGAATCGACCAGTTCATGGCTTGTGTTGGATTTTGTCTGCTGGAACATTACACAGAGTTTAAGCAGAAGACAGTGATTGATGTACTTCTGAATGGTGGACATTCACTGTTATGTTAGTAATGTGAGAAAAAAGATGTTGACCACTAGCTGTATATGTTAAATCTCAGTAAATCATTGATTCCCCCCCCAATTCTGTTCCTTTTACCATTCAAATGAACAACCCAAAAGTATTTTTTCAGGTGAATGATATAATGAGGTGGCTCACTGGCCTATAAATGTTGACATTTTACCAGATTTTGGTTGATTTATTTCTTAAGAAATACTTTGCAGATTGTTCAGTTTATTGTACAACACTCCTTTATTGCCTATACTGTAAAATTAATTGTCTTACTCAACCGAAAAGCATACATTTTTTTTAATGAAATTGCTCTGAAATGTGAATCATACAGTGTATTTACAACATTTACTGAACATATTTGTTTGTCATCATACATCTTGTTTACCACTGCTATAGAGGATGTGCTGTAGCCTGAACGGAGGACTCGGTATATGGAGAACCTTGACGGCAGCTAACCTCAATCTGCAGCTGCAGTGGTAAATAATTCATCCTGGTAGAAGTATGTTTTTTCAGGCCTCCTCTGGTGACGTCAGCAAGCTGGGATCCTCTGCTCTGGAGTTTGCTGACGCACGACTTCTAACCTGCATGTTGTGACTGAAGGACTCTCCAGAGCCGCTGGGCTGCCCACCGCCACGGCAGCAGAGGCTCTGAGACGGATCATTTCATGTCTCATCTCAAGCGTTTCACCTCGTATGGTTCATGAATTGAACTCAGGCCTGAAAAAGCTGTTATGTCTTAGTTTTACGGTTGGAGCAGAAGGTGAGATGAGCCAGACACCCCGAGGAGCTGTAAATTGAAACCGCCATGTGTCAAAAGGTCTGGGGATCTTTTTGATTGTAGTACAGTATGTGAGTCCTTCTAAAATTTCTAAAATGAAATTTCAAGACTAAACGATGCTAAAGGTGTATTACTTAGATTACACAAGTGATACACATATTTCCTTAGTATGTATGTAAAGTGTTGAGACATAGGTCACTTTTCCATGTTTTACTTATATATTTAGATATATAGATGGCAGTTTTGCCTATTTTTATAGATTTAATGGCACATTTAGATATT
Source organism: Parablennius parvicornis (assembly GCA_900302745.1). Taxonomy (NCBI): domain Eukaryota; kingdom Metazoa; phylum Chordata; class Actinopteri; order Blenniiformes; family Blenniidae; genus Parablennius; species Parablennius parvicornis. The sequence goes on along the minus strand of OMNM01036154.1, from coordinate 12,520 downwards.
TAAAGATACATTTCTTGCTTATATTATAATTGTCTTTTATGAGTAACAGGAGATTTTATTCATATGTAACATATTTAGTTGCCATTGATGCTTTTTATTTATATGTGTTTGCATACACTGTTTATACGTTTTTAAGGACTTAATGGGAGTGGGTCATTTTGCTATGGGGGGTCACTTTTCTATCTGACAAATGGTTTCCACACTCCAGTGAGCCGTTATGAGAGCCAGAGTCATAAGCTGCAGTCATTTGTCTGACTCCATCCAATAAAGACTTGATGAGAGGTTTAATGTGTTATTCCTCCTGAATTAAGCTCATATCTCCATTAATGAACTGCTGGACTTCGGTCTCCATTGTTTAACTTTGCACCTTCTTTATTCTGATCAGTAGACATGGTGCTTCTGATGTTGTCATGCAAACACAACACATTTTGGGAAGTAAGACTGCACACACATAGTTGTTTAAACAGTGAAATTTACATTTTTTATTTTATTTATTTATTTATTTTGGAGCAGGATGCATTTCATAACAGTTTTAGCTTTTGTAGCCGTTTTAGTAGATTTAGCCCTTTTGACTCAGTTCAGGCATCTTGCATGTTTCTTTTCCGTTTTATCTTAAATGGAGTTTTTTCTTTATTTATTTTTGTGTAAAATAAGCATTACAAAAATAAATTTTAATGACTTTGACCTGTTTTGAGCAATTTCAGTCACTGGCTATCGTTTTTACCGTTTGTTGTCATTTTAGCTGTTGTATTTTCTTAACGTTTCAGTAGATGAAACTCCTTTTGAAAATAATCCTCCACGCAAATAAAATCATAAGATCATGCCTATTCATATATACATATCCAACGGCTTCAGGGAAAATATGTGGGGCTACATTTTCTGATGATGCTGTTTTGTTTTGTTTTCCCCAAAGACCTTCGTCCACTGAAATATGTCTTGTCCTGCAGGCGAGGACATTAGGTGAATGTGAACAGTTAAGAGAGGGATGCTGCCTCAGGTTGTTTTTTTGCAGTTGGTTACTGTGGGTTTAGGAACATTGTGATTCTCTGAGAGCCTGACAGCCGGCTAGACAATCACTGCATACATAATACATTCTTCCACTGAATCTTCCACAATTATTTCAGGTGAAATTGCGAAACATTGGTTGTGTTTGATAAGTCAAAGCAGCAGTCAGGAATAGTTTCCTTTGTTGTGCTGAGCGAAGCCTCATAACCAACATGTTCAGAAGCTCTTCAGGATGTTGTGGTTAAAGCCCAGATACCATGGAGACTCTGGAGTGCTCTTCAGACGTTCTAGTGCAATGTCACACTGGCGTCTCCAAACAAGCACCCTTGAGGTCTCCAGGCTACGATGCCCTTGTCTTCTCGTAAACACTTCCGCTGTCAGTCATGCGCACACACTATAGAAATCACCTTCAGTCGCCAGGTTTTTTGTTAAACGGATGCACCGGAGTGAAAAGCCTCAAGATTTGAAAGGGAAAGAAAACACTGGATTAAAACGGAACAATCGTCTGCACAGAGAAAGAAAGTGATCGGAGCTCTCTGGGCTCCACATGCAGACGTGTGGTCATTTAGTGAACACACTGCCCCCCTGCACACATTGATTCCCATCAAACATTAATGAACAGGGACTTGAAGCAGAGCAGTGAGACATGGCGATGTCCTGTTCACTGTTAACAAGCACAGTCAGGAACACGCTGTAGTAGAAGACAGCTGCAGGTACGACAGTCGGAAACTGATTCACCATCTTCATGAGTTCTCGCTGTTAGTCTCTGCCAGGAGCTAGAAAGAGAACATATTATGTCTTTTAATATTATTCTCCTATGTACAAACATTTATTTGATCCTCCAGTTTTTTACGTGCAAGAATAGCAAGATAATGAGCCTGGGGTCAGATCGAATGGAAAACTCCCCACGAGCCCCGAAACTGAGAACGTGAACTCACAGGGAGTCGCCAGTCTCTTTCTACTTTTTCTCCTGATAGAAGATGAGTCTTTCTCCATGTTTTTGATTTCTCCCAGATTGAATCAGGATGCCTTTATACTTTATTGCTTTTATTTCCACCTTCAACCCTATGAGGCATGATGCTGCCACCACCACGCTTCAGTATCTAACATGGCGTTCATGAAGCATAAACCATTGGTCCAGTTTTACTTTAAGCTCCTTAGTGAATCCTATTTGCTGCATGTTTGAACTCCTACAGAGTTCAAACCTGTTATTTTTTCACTTCAACTATGAAACTTGCAATCATTGAAGACCTGTTTGCACAACATTTCCAAGTGGAAAAATATAAACTTTTGATGTGCTTGGTCTGCTCATTCACACAAAAACTGTGTTTCAAACTTCTGTAAATGCCACATTTTTCAACAGTTATACTTTTACATCCATTGACTGGACGGGACACTAGTACTTCATACTGTAGCAGCAATCATAGTCAAGTGCAGTTGTTGAAGGTTGTGATTAATGGCTTCTGCTTGGTGAGACGACCAGCACCAGTCGGTTTCTGTCAAAGTCAGTCAGTAACATCACTTATTTACATGACGCATTTTTTTCTGTTTCACTTTATCTTTTTGAAAGTTTTGGTTCAAAAGGGAAAATCACACACTCCCTGATAATTGCGAGTGACTTGAAAGAGAGTAGAGAAAAGAAAAAAAAAAGGGTTGTCGTTCTAACAATGAATCTGCATCGCTGCTGATTCTTTGTCATATGAAAACGGTCTCTTGAAGGTTTTCCCTTTTGTTTCATGGCGTTGTTCCAGCATCATACGTCTGGTCTAATAGGTCCTGATACAATTTGGTGAAAGAGGAGGCCAGCCACAAGTAGCCTTCAGGGCAGCACAACTACCTTTTTACCATCATGAACATGTTGCCCCACCTCCTCTCAAGTACTTTGCCCACAGTGCATTAAAGTCAACCCCCATGACACCTGGCAGAAAAAGCCTCCTGCCCACTCCAACCACCATCACTCCCGCTCCCCACCGAGGCGCAGCCCTGGGTCTCTATCTTCATGAGAATCTCAATCAGTGGGGCTGCCAGGCCCCACAGCGGGACCTCGCCTCAGCATTAACATCAATTACCTGGCCTTGATTTAGTGGAGGCCCGGCTTAACGGAGAGACTCGCTCCATTACTTATCCCAGAGCAGGGAGCCGCTCTTTCCTTGCTCCCAGAGCTCTCCATCCTTTTTACCATCTTGATGTCTCTATCAGATTCTCTTATCGGCCGTGGGTGATACAGAACACCACCTTGGGTGGAGGGGGCCCAGTGATGAATAATTGACAAGCTGGAGGCCATTAGGAGCTTCAGTCTGAAGGGAAGTGGTCATGTGACGGGCAGAAAGGTTTTTTGTCACATCTCATTTAGAACCCCGGAGCAGAGTGGACATGCAGCACTTGTTCATTAGTGGGAGTGCAAATGATTTAAGCTGGCAATGAAATGTAAATCAAACAGGCGGGTATTAAATCTCTGAGTCGTTGTCTTCAGTTTAGCGTGCAGGCCTGAGACGTACGTGAACAACAACAACAGTAACTTTATAACCACTTGCCTCATATTGTATAAACTCCTTTATAGCCCAGCAAACGGCAAGCTGCAAAGTAACTTCTGCAGCAGTTTGAGTCTGTTGGATGAGACCGCACGGGACAGCCTACACTCCCCACATGCGAGACCACGACTCTCTTGTCAGTTGTTTTCTTCTTCACGGACCACTTTTGAATTGTAATGACCACAGCAGACCAGAAGCTGCCCACACGCATTTTTAAAGGTGGTCTGACCCCGTTGTCCAGCTATCGGTTCAGTCCCTGTCACACTCACTCCAATCCTTAGCTTGTTCATGTTTCTGCTTCTAACATCTCAGCTTTGAGGATAAAAGGGTACATGAAGTATTTAGTGTTTGGTAATAGAGTACTTGGAATAACATTATCATCACTTATTGTTAGGCAAGACCAGGTCATTGATAGACGTTCACATCCAGGAGTTTACAATAATTTCGAGTTCAAAATGAATAAATAAAACTAGGAAATAAGTGCACACATTTCTGCTCACAAAGAATCTAAGCAGAGATGCTCAACTGTGTTCAAATGCAAAATAATGAGGTTGGTTAGAGTGTGAAGAGTTTCACTTCCTGTTGCTTATCACCAAGCTGAGGAAGGGAGCAACTGTTTGCTGCTCAGCCAGACACCTGTCTTTGTACAAAGTCCCATAGACAACAGCTTTGGTAACTGTCCAGCTTTTTTAGTAGATATAATAGTAATCTTCCTGAAATATTCAGTTGTTACTCTGCCGTCTGTACGGACGGATATTGTGACGACGTGGTGAAAGAGACTTTCTTTTTGCATTTATAGTTTTACATGCAGACGTTCTCCTGTAGCGATATCCTTCATCTTGTTGTCCAGTTCAGCATCATCTAAGGTTTCAACTGAAAACGCATAGCTTTTGTCTTTTCGTTTCAGAAAAGTTTTTGCATTTACAAGGCGACGTTCTGAAAATGATGTCGGGTTACACAGAAATAGAAGAAACATTGAAAATGCTGCAGTTGCGCTGTTGTTTTTGTATTGAAAGCACACGTACATGTGCGGACCCCAATAGGATATAAACACTAACAATGACAGTACAGTCGTGTGGACAGACAACCAAGTCTCAACTATAAAACTACCAAGTTCCAAGAGAATATGGACTGACAGTCATGATACACTGGAGGCAAACATCGTTATTATTGTCAATCTACTCGTGCATGTGCAGCGCAACTATTTATTTCAGCCGTAGTAGCACATGTAATGATGCAAACGAACAAGTGCCGTTACTCCCTTGATGTGGAACTTGAGTATCTGTATCAACTATCGTAAGTGTTTAATGAAGAGGGGGAAGAAAAACGCTACAAGGCTACCTGGTGTTTATTGTCAATGTTCAGAAGTAAGTGTTGATAATCCAGGTCCAGCAGCTGCTGTTCCAGAACCTTCTGGGAATTTCCTCCTCAGCCTTTAACCCTCGATTAACCGTCTTTGTGCCTTTCATAACAGTAGGTTTCTATCACAGTGTGAGCTCTGTCTGCGGCTCCCTTCCTGTTTTCTGATGCACATTTGATCATTTTTATATGGGAATGATCTAGGTTTTTATTAGTACAACTTAGAATCCTGAAAATGTGTTACTGCACCATTTGCTTGTATTATGGGGCGACGTTCGACCGGAGAGATTACTGCTCTGGATACTTCTGATTCAATCCCGTGACTTTGTTGGTCTCAGGCAAGAACTCTAACTGCCACTCCACTGCGTGGCTCCAGTTTAATACTGATTATTATTGATTGGTCAATGAGCTCCACGCTTTGTCTGTCAGGACCACTAACAAGGAGGTGACTCATTTGTGAACTGGGACACATTGGATTATTTTTGCGCGTGTGTGTGAAGTGATAGTAAAGCTGAGCTACATTCACCACGCTCGGTCTTTATCCGTTTATGCACCACGTCAACACGCAGCAGCCTCCTGGGTCTTGATGGAGTTACCTAAAGTGATTCCCCCACCCATTTGTTGCAGAGTGGATATTTGGATGGCAGCCCACCTCTCAGAAACCATCTCCACCATCCTCAGGAGAAGACAAAACCAGCTCAGTCTATTAATCATGCAGGAGGCTATACCCGTACAGTGTAAAGATTCAATTGCAAAGTAAATGGATTAGAGGAAAGTGAATTGCCATATTGAAGTATAGAGCCCGACAGGAAACATAGGGATGGCAAGCTAGGTTGCAGATGGTAAACAGACCTGTGCAGTGGAACAGCGAGAACTGAAAGAGCTTCTCCTGTAACAGCAAGCAGGGTGAAAACAAGTGGCTTTTTGGTTGCTCTGCACCACAGGAGCCTTTTTATCTGAGGAGATCTTGGTCTTTGGCGGTGGCCCGTGCAGGATCAAAACTCAGTCATGCTCAATGACTCCGTGGTATTTGTGGTTCTGTGTGATCCACTGGAACTTTACTGACCTTCTTAATCTGCAGAGATTTTAAGTCTGAGCGAACCCGATTGGATTTCACCCTCCAAAACTCAAGTGAATTTACTGTTTGTCACATAATATTTTGAACTGGGCAGGTTTACAGGTTTGTTAACGCCAGAACATGTGCAAGTACTTCGAACCTGTTATCACTCTTTAATAGTTTCTCTATAATACAATTGTTATTCACTGTCTATTATGTTTTGTTGTCTATTTACATGTTTTTTTTTTTTGTTGTTGTTTAAAAAGTATTAACATTTTACTGCAAATATTTAAGCGGGGATCCATATTCTATGGGGGTCCTTTTTACAATCTTGCACCGAATGTATTGCATTTTAAAACAAAAAAAAAGCCAAAATAATAATAATAAAATTAATGCATACACACTGTAGGGGCAGGATGTTGAGCTCCTGAACAACTGACGCTGTATCGGTCCACACTGATACAGCGCTTTTCAACTGTGTGAGCAGCCTCAAAGTGCTTTACATCGGTAATCACATTCACCCATTCACACACACATTCTCACACCAATGGGGGGCTGCAGTCATTCAAGGCACTGTCACTCCAATAGGAGAAATATTATGTTCAGTGTCTTGCTAGAGGACACTTCGGCACGTGGACCAACTACTACATGGAGTACCCATATTCATTACAGATCCCCGATGCCACCTGGCAAATATATATAAAATCATCCGTCTGCAATGTTGTCCAGAGGCACGCAGGAGAAGACGAGCGATGTCCGTGGTTTGGAGATTGTTTAATATTCACGAATGACAAAAGTATTAGATTGTAGTTGTAAAAGTATACAGACATTGTGTGAACTCGCTGTATGATGGCACACAGTGAGTTCGGTCCCTCGGCCTACAGTCTACAGTACACAGAGAGCATTGAATAGACAGATGCTACACACTGCTCTGTACGCCTGGTATATGTACTGCAGACTGTAAGGCTGTCGGAGGTGGTCTGTGGCAATGCATAGCCTTCACATATTTGTGAAATACTTTGCGTATGAAGGATAAATTAGGCTTAACGGCATGTAATAGGTATTTGTATTAATACTCTGTATCGTCAAGTAGCTAAAAGTTAGTACTCGTGGTATGGGTGCAGCCCTAATTTGACCGCGACTACAAACTGACAACAGGCCTAAGTTTTTAAGTACAGTTATCGGTCCGAAAAAGACTCTTCATCTCTATGAAGGCGTCATTTTTATTTGCTGGCAACAGGATTCAGGTGCACCAGTAAAGCCTTTCTCAGATGTTACTCTCGTTACATAAAAGCCGTTAAAGAGCAACATCATTCTGCGCAGGTAGCTTCTCATCCGTTGATATGATAGATCATCACAAAATCCTGACAGAACTCTGCATCACCCTAATTACTGCACAATACCTCACAAATATATTGCTCTAAACACTGGTTTGGATGAAATTTGGTCTTCATATGACCATCCACTCCAAACGTGGCACCACCTGGCAAGGAGATGAGGCCCGTGTCAAATTACAAGCACTACTAGCTGAAGGTTGATGGAGTGTTGGTGTTGAAATGCAGAACCACCCAGAATAAAGGGAGCTTTCAGTAAACCACTGTACCAGCAACACAGCCGACTCTGTAGCCTGTGTGTGGTGCTTTGAAAGGTACGAGCTGCTGTACTAATGGACACACAGTAGGTTTCACCGTTTCTCTTCCACATTTGGACCAGCGACAGTAAAAGGGTGTAAAACACTATTGATCAATCCCCGCAACTGACCTCATATTGATTGTGGTGATCAGAATTCCAGATGTGCACCGGGATTAATGGACCGCTGACCTTGTTAAATTTTGTTCAGGGAGTCGATAAGAAGGCCAGGCTTCCACGTTTCCTGGTGTTGCATTGTTCTCGGGTCACGTTGTTGCTGAGATCCAGAAATGAAATGACTGGATTGATCTTTGAACTAAGAGAACATGAACAGTTTTTGAGTTTCATCGGTGATGATGATGATCGCAGTCATGCAACCCAAAAGTAGCTGGAGGACGGTCATCTGAACACCGTCAGGCTGGGATTTCCCCGCTGGGAAAGTGGGGAATCTTTCAAAAAAAAAAAACCCTCAAAGGCGCTAATGAGATGTCTATTCAGTGGTAATGTGTGTTTGCCGAATTTTTTTTTGTGAAGGGAGTAGATTAACCGTTTAGTTTTCAGATTGATTTTGATATTGAATGTATTGTTGTTGAAGATATTTTTAGATCTGATATTGTGAAAATACAATTTTTAGCATCCATCTGTTCATGCCAGTCACGTGTACTGTGGAATGAAAGCAGACGCGCTGTCATCCTCACATCATGGACAGTTTCTGCTGCAGTTTGCTGCGCACAGTGTGGCTGCACCCTCCACTCACTCAGTGACATTGATGGAGTCTGTTACTTGATGTTACTCTGAATGTGTTTGAGCTGATGTCTGTCAGACGTGCCCTCGTCAGCCGCTGAGAGGTCCGATGCTAATGGGACTCTACTCTCTGTCAATTATAGAAATCTATCAGGATGCTCCCCGCTTTGTTATCGGCTTAAAGAGAGTGGTCATGTGCATGCTGGCAGATCTGACATCTCTCTGCTCCTTCCAGAAAACAAAAGCTGCAGTTCTCTCCCTGGCTGAATATTTCATTTCAGATGATGAATAATTAATACGACTACGAGGTAACAGTGCAGTGATGAAGAGGACAAATGCATCTGTCTTAAACAGAAGCAGCACAGGTCTCACATGCATGAAGAAGAAGCTCTCCTGCATATCTATCAATATCTTCTCATTTATGTGATGCATTCGCTGGCTGCAGGTCGTCTGTCTCCAGTCACGTTGGTTCGGGAAACTTTTGACATTGTCAGTGTGATTTACATCAAACAAACATCTGTGTTGTCATGGCCAGACACGCAGGTCATCGACGCAAAATCATATAAACTGTGATGCATGCAGCCTGGAGATCGACCTGACAGAGCAAGCCATCATTTATTCAGCAAGTTTAATGGGGACCTGCTGAGAAATGGGAGTTTAGGAAGCCATCTTTAATAATGTTTTATGATCCAATTAGACGCTACCAGTCAAGAGAATTTAGAGATGGCAGGTCGGACCATGCGGGGACAAGGCGAGCTGAGCTAACAACGCTAACGCTGAATGACCGGAGGGGTTATCAAAGTGAAGTGTCGTCATCAGTGTTCAACACGTTTACTGTTTTAGGCCTCGTTTACAAGACAAGGTTTCACGTTTACACGGCAACGTTCTGAAAACGACGTCCATCTACACGAGCGTGTGCAGAAGGACCGTTTACTGCAGCTGTGGTGCGCATGTTTATTAGCAGTGTCTCCGTCGTCTCCATGGAGAAGGAGTCCAAGCGTTTCCAGAAAGTGTTGCTTTTGCCCGTCTACTTGATGATATAGCCCGAGCATTTTTGAAAAGTTCTACTTTGGGAACTATTTTTAGAAAGTTGTGTTTTCAGTGCCCTGTGTCTGTGTGTCAGTACAGATGGAGCAAGAAACCCGTCAGTTAGGAGCTTTACAATAAACTACCACAAATAAATGGACAATTTGGAGTGAAAATATTGAAAACAAACAAAAAAATGTATAAAATTCTTACTTGCTTTTCAAATGGATCTTTAACCATTTCCTCAGTGCTGCATAAAATCAATCAGCCTTGGATAATGCAATAAATGAGTTATGGTTAGTTTGAGAAACTTAAGACAAGATGAACATTTTGCCCATGAGTATAATTATATAACATCAGATGTTTAAACTGATTGGGTCACCTCAGGTTTTGTATGAATTATTACAGCTGCTTTCAAATACTTCACCTGCACCTTTAAGTATTTCAATGGGTCCCTTAAAAGACCATTAAAAAAAGCCTAACATGCAAACTGCAGCATTTCTGGTTTTTTCATGTCTATCAAAACGTTACCATCTGAAGCTGATGAAATATAAAACACAGCAGTTTGCAGTCGATTGTTGTCATGTAAACAAAATTTACACCAACACATGTTGCATCAATTGTGCTTGGAAATACTTCATGTTACTTCAAAATAATACATGCAGAATTTAATGTAAAAACAAAAGAAGGATTTGAGCTGCTGATGTCATAACTAAACCCTTCTCTCATGTGTCCCGTTAGGGTGGAGAGGTCCACAGACCAGGTCATCAAACCAGTCAACGTGGAGGCCTTGTCCAAGTGGGTCGGAAAGATTCCAGCTGACGTGGTGAGGGACATGGCCGTCGTCGCGCCCATGCTCTCCAGGCTGGGCTACGACCCACACGCCAACCCCCCCAACTACGGCCACCCCGACCCCAAAGTGCTGGACAACACCAGACGGGTGAGTACAAAGCGAGTCCCTCCATCATTCTTCTGCTGCGGTTTCAGGCAGACTTTGAACATTCACTGATTGACTGTAATGGAAGTTGCAGATGTGTGAAGGAATGCTGTAGATAAACAGGGTTTGTTCTCGCTCTGTGGCCGAGCAGCACCCATAAACTGGATAGCCTGAGCCTGAAAAGACGCTGTGTAGTCATAAGGGCCCCCTCAATGAAAGTCCAGGAGTCAGATTGGATGCAGTGTTTAATCTTCAGCAGCGGTTACGGTTTCCTGGAGCAAATACTGTCTTTTTAAGTATGGAATGTTACACCAATGGAAAAGATGGAGCTGGAGTCGGCACTTAAGGCTTAGATTACCTTGTCGAGACAGTGTGGATCACTCTAATGCTCTTTGTCTAATATAGAAGGCAACTCTGGGAAAAATCCAAGGTTTGTTTCTCCTTGATTTGGTGAACTGCATTGTATTGGAGTTCGGATCTCGCAGTTGGACATCAACCAGATGGATGAAGGGACGAAGGAAGGCGTCTTCACGCAGCTTAGTGGGAACAATTCAGTTAATTTACCGAAGAACAGCTCAGAGCATTGGATTTTCTTTGAGGGGAGGGCAAGAGGATCTGGAATAAACCAGGCACTGCCAGCTGGCACCAGGCATTAATGAGGCCTCAAGACCCACTTATAGAGATTAGATTTCTCACTTGGAATTGAAACGGCTCTGGGTTTCCCCGAGATAAAGAAAATTAGCATCCAGTAGGTTTGTCCATCCATTAATTTAGCCGTTCATCTATCCAACCATCCAGAAGCCCACCCACAGGGGCCTGGAGTCCATTCCAACCACAACAGAAGGCAGGGTACACACACACACACACACACACACACACACGACTAACATGAAGCCACATGTCAACCCATTAAGCTTTTCTTCGACTATCCAAATAGTTATTAACTTGATTTCATCTTCAGGTCAGCAACTGCACCTGAATCTCTTCAAAACTTTATTAACTGTTCCTGCTGCCTTTTAAACATTGATGTGCACACAACTGCTGCTCCCGCCATTAGAAGAACCACTTTGTAATATGTAATATTTCTAAAACAGACCCTATTTTTCGTGGCCGTTTCCATGCACATACATTTGGTTTCCAGTGTCTTCAGTGCAAACACACAGCCATCTGACTATTGGCTGACCTGCTCCTCTTATTACATAACCTCCTCGCCGGTGCAGTTTTTGTGATCTCCTTTGCCTTTACAGTAACGTCCTTCCCAGACGTCTAACCCTTTTCAAGTTGAAGCTATTTTTGGAGCAGAATATGTTTTATTAAGCCCTTTCCCTCCAGCTGAGCTATCAAGTGACCTCCTCTGCAGCCCAGCTCTTTGGGCTGGACGTCTGTTTTATTTTTATATCATCAGGGCTGCAGGAACTATTAAGATACCTCACGTCGTCACATGTTCAACTGGGGGATACAAGAATTAGAACTCGGGTATGTTACTGGAAGTGATCACGAGTGCTGTGAAGATGAATTCACATGCACACTGTGAAGTTTCCATCTGCGTGAGGTCGTCAATGGTCTGGCTCGAGTTGACCAATGAATGTAAATCTTAATGTTGCTCTTTTTTTCCCGCCCGACAGTCTCGGTGGAAGTCGACTTCAGAAATGCTGAAGTTCTGTTCACAGTAGGATTAGTGGTTCAGCTGTGCTCCAAACCAAACAATGTTTTGTTTTGTTTTTGTGGGCCTTACCTCTCATCTCCTGCACTGCTGTCAAAACAATTTGGGCTGTTTTGGTGCTTCTGAGTTCAGGTCTGGAGCTTTTTCCAGTTATCGGAGCGTTTTCCTGAAACGTCTCGTCTGTGCAGCCAAGGCGACTGCTTGTGTCCGTGCCAAATACATATCCAAATGCTCACTTTTCCCAAACAAACATAGTCGAGGGTCTCTGTTCTCAACTAGTTGCAATCTTCAAAGATTCTGACAGTAAGCTGGAGTGTCCAAGACTACATATTTCACATGGCAATAAAATGCGATATGGATGATCACATCTCAATGGCAGGATGAACGCTACAGCCACAAAACTGGAAATGACTGAAGATCATCAGCAGTAACAATGACAAACTGAAAGGAAGAGACTGCCTGGTAACAGAAAGTAGACAAGTTCAGAAATGGTGCCGAATTGGACATGTCCTGGGAAAAGAACGGTATCCAGACATTATGTGCCACCTGACACGTGATCAGATGCTGTG
>OMNM01036151.1:8701-20968 GCA_900302745.1 Parablennius parvicornis | reverse complement strand
AAGGACAGATGTGTAATCCTTACCATGGTGGGATAGTTTGTCTCGAGAACCCCCAGAACTATGTCAGCTTGACTTTTAAGGCCGATTCATACTCCATAAGAACGAGAAGAAAGTTCGGCACTCTGGGGGTCCTGCCCAACAAAATGATGTCAGTTTTATTCGGCAGTGCCAACTGTCCGGGCTGAAGTCTCACGGTGCCGCACTGCCGTGTGCTGCACATGCATGTTCCAGCCCGCTAATGACTATCAATCATATTTTCATCGTGTTTGCAATGTATCCTCCCTACTGTAGGAGCCCTGCAGCTCGTTAACACGTTGGAGGGCGGATTTATGTGATGCACTTCAACGCATCACTGAAAACCGTGAGCTCCTTCACTTAAAACTAGACCAACGTCACAGCTTGGACACATATTTTCTCTTTTATTACTGATGCAGTTCAGGGAAATTATTTCTGAAAACATTTGAAGCGAGAAATTAGCTGTGCGGTTGAAATGTTAAAATGCTGCTTCACAGAAGTGTGCCTGCTGTGAGGGGGCGTGGCCTGCAAGTTCGACAGCTTCTTCTTGGAGTAGTGTGAACTATCCTGCTGAAAAAACATTGTTTTCAGCAGCTGGGTGACGTCACTTTCTTCTTGTTCTTATGACTTCTGAATGGGAGTCTGCAGGGGCCTTTATACTAGTGATGGCCATGTGAAGCTTCATGAACCATTGTCTTTATTTTTTGAAGCCAATAGATGGCGATGTCTGTTCAACAAATTTTTGAAAGCACACTTCATTGCCAGTCTTTCAGCCTCTATTTTCAAACCAAGAGTGCCTCCTGGTGGCGCCAGAAAATAAAGAAAGTGGTTCATGAAGCTTCATGAATCTTCATTTGGCCATCACTACTTTATACTCCTGTTTAGGGCCACTCCTGATGGAATGGGTCGAAGGGTGGAGACCATTTAAAGACATCTGGCCTTAGGGTTGTGGTCAAATAACCTGCTCCTGTAAAACCTGCGTATTACAGAAATCTAAACAAGCGTTGCCACTGCGCTGTATTCTGAGGAAGCAGAGATGCAAGACGGTAATGCCTGGTTGGATCAACACGCGAGGCAAAGGCTGAAGCTTTAAACCGTTGATGAAAATTGCTTTGGCACAAAACGTGTGTGAAGATAGCAGGATACAAGGAAGATGCTCGTATAGGGCAAGTGTGCCTTGACTGAAGAGATTCCAAGGTGTGGCATCAGTATTCTGAAGGGTTATTGGAATGAAATGGAACTCCTGCAGGAAGATTGTGACGGCCTCTGGAGAAACTGTAGGAGATGAAACATTGTGTGTGGGGTTGGAATGGTCCCCCGCTAAGGAGGCCAGATGGACAGGTGGCCAAGAGTGGAACACACGAGGTGAAGTGCGAAGAGAGGGAGACCGCGACACACCTGGAGACGCACCCGAATGTCAAAGTCGAAAAAGAGCGGGTTTATGTGGCGTGAGACCAAAGATACTGCAGAAAAAGGGTCAGATGGTGAGTGCTAGTGAAAGACACGTTTCATCAGGAAAAACGAGGAATCATATATCAATAGCCTCAAAGTTAGTAGTCCACGGAGCGCTAAATATTGTAGTCCTTTAGATTATCATGGGAAAATACATACTTTATGTTCTAAAAGCCATATATATATATATGTTTTCTTTTTTTTATAAAAAAACAAGAAGCTTTTCCACTGGGTGAATTAATCAGTGCACTTAAACACTAAAAAACTAAAATTTGTTGTTCTCATTATTGTGATAATGTGGACGACTTTCTTTCTAAACCCATTTATTCCATCTGCCATTGTGACTCAGTCTTCGGAGCGACGTGATAAAACCGAAACAGTTTGTACACAGCACAGTTTAAAATATTATCCCCCAATAATGTCTGTCTGTCTCTGTGACTTTTTTGTTGTTGTTGTTATTCTCCCATTTAGTTGATCAGATTAATCTTAAACCTTTAGTGCAGTTTTGTTCTAGCTTCTCATTTATATACCGCCACGCAACTTTGTCATTTCCACTCCAGTGAGACAACGTCCTCGTTGACAGAGCGGTATATATGTAATGACTGCCAATTCATCATATCCTCTAAACTCTTCTCGCACAGTCACATATTTAACCTGGCACAGATTGCTTTCAATCAAAATATACAAGTTGGGCTTTTTGATGTGACAAGCTCTCATCCGTCGCATTGGACTGCCGCACCTCATTATGCCGTTTACTGCCACCTGTTGTACGCTGTGCCGTAATGGTCATGTTGATTGATTTCTCCTCTCCACCACTCCTGCCTGTTTTTATGTTTTATTGTCATACATTTTCAGTGCATTGCGGCCATTTTTCATGATAAAATGGAATCTCAGTCCTCTGAATCACTGTTTGTGTTATTCTATTATACACTTCTGAGAAAGAGTGCAATCACACGCTGCAGTCATTGAAAGCTACTACAAAGCTTTCTGAAAAGTCGTTATGAAGGCTACACATTTCTGTAGCTGCCTTGTGCTTACTAGTTCCTTCCATCTCTGTATTTGTGTTATTGATACAATGTAGAGGTTCAGAGAAGCAGAACAGAGTGGGCGGATAGGGTGTGCGAGGGTGAGGAGACTGCCTGTGCGTGCATGCGGGTGTGTTTGTGTCCAGTTGGTGGAGAATGAACGAGCAGCCTGGTTTTTAAGACGAGAAACTTGTTTTTCCTTTCCAAAGTCCTGCGGCGCAGTACAATAGTAACGCACCACGACTTTGATAAAAGTAGTCATATTAAAGTAACTCTTATACCAAGTAATGCATTACCGACATCACCCGGACCATTTATCTTGCTATCACAATAAAACAGATAATCGCCTGTTTCACACATGCTAAAAGTGAGCTTCTCAGGTTTCATGGTGTTGGACATACTTGGAATATCGGAATTTATCTAGGAATAGAAATCTTGAAATACGAGGCAAGTGAGATGAAATGACCGAAGCATAAAAGTGGATCCGTACGACAGCGCACAACCCATTTGAATGGAGATTTCATGAATGGAGAAGAAAAGAAAGAATGCAACACATGCTTTTTGAACTGCGTGGGGTGTTGAGGAAGCTAAAATGAAAAGCTCCAGAAATGTCAACAGTGCACTGTAGTAATATTAGTGTCAAGCATTTTGATGGGTTAATACTCTTCATCATGGCAGATATGTTCATAACAAGAAGGCTTTATTCAAAGTCTGCAGAAGAATGGAGGAAAAATTCACAGTGAAGGCTGATTATCTGGTTTCTACTTTGAGCCATCCTTCAAATGGGAGCGTTCTGAAGACACTGATCATTTGTCTTGTTTGTGTTTGCGGGATCCGCGAACTCAATACCAAACCGATGCTAAATAAAGAGTTTGAAGAAATTGTTGGTTTCGGTGGAGCACTTTACTCTCTGTGTTTTTCATGTGGAGAGGATCTAAAGTGAGTCCTTGAGCTGAACTCACCACGAAACAAGAGCATAACACAGACAAAGTGTATAAAAATACAATTAAACACGTCGCTTCTTATAAAACCTTATACTTACAAAAAAAAGAAGAGTCACAAGCATATTTTCTAGTTTTGCTTACTCCCAACAGGTGGGCAACTTTATAGAGGGCTAAATTATTCCATGTATGATTCATGTTGAGCTTAAACCCCCCCCCGCCCATCAGCAGGGCCACACAACACACCCCTCAGGGGGAGCAGTGGCTTTATTCTTTCTGCTGACACTGCAGTGCTGAAACAGCTTTGAGTTTCACTCCTCTACCCATTTACCCTTCTACCTTTGCACATACTGCTGTCCAAGTGGTTTCTCCAGACCAAAGGATACTGGACAGCTCTCCTCATTTTCTTCTACAGCCGCTGGACCTGGTGCTTCAGATGGAGCGAAGTGTGTTGTTACAGTGGTGAGAAGGGGCAGTTGGGTTTCTATACACATACATTGGGAATCTGCAGTTGCAACAGTGTGAAATCCAACACATCTTTTTCTGACCTTTTTTCATTGGACTGTACAGCCAGTTACATACCAAGACTGATCTTTGTGGAACGAAGGTTGCAAAGTCAAAATTACACCAATGAAAAGGAAGTGTGTACTGCACATTCTGGCTCTAGGTTCCTTTGTCAGCAGTGTTCATCTCTCAGAAACTCATCAAATGGATGCTTGTTGACATTAAACTGGATCAGTTTCTAGGATCCATGTGTCTTTTTAGAAAGGCATTTTTCCTTCATATGGAGCAGATGAAAATGGAAAGCAACAGCTTCATAATCATGCTGTTTTCAAAGGCAACTAGATTTTACTTGCTTTCTTCAAGGCAGAAAAACTATCAAATTAAACAAGTAAACCAGTCAAAGTCAAGTCTAGTGACCAAAATATTCATAACATAAAATCAATTTTACATTTGTCCAGTAAGACTTGGGGAAAGAACTATAATGTTGTTTTATTTTAATTTTCTATCATCAAGTCTTTCTAAAGATTTTCAAGTTATTCTTGTATCAACGATACCATTAACAAACCATTGAGTAATGTCCAGCAAGACCATGTGAAAATATAGTTTTACTCCTGCTGTTGGGTACACGTAAACAAAATGCGCATTAAAACCAGCAGAAAATTTTGGACAAGTGTGTTATGACGTTTGTTAACAAAAAACCATTTCTGCAAAAATTCCCACAACATGCGAAAAATTTGTCATTCAATGTGAAACAGATTCTTGTGAAAAACTCAAAATCCTTTCTTTAACCATACTTTTTTACCATTACTAATACTTTTAGAATACTTCCTGTTACTGGTACGTTAGTGATACTTTTTAGCCATTATTGGGATTTTCATAATACTTTTTTAATTATTAGCTTTGGCTATTGGCTGTGGCTTGATTGGTGGAGTGGCTGTCTCATAACTGGAAGGTTGCAGGTTCAATTCCCCATGTCCACCTGTCCACATGCCAGAGTATACCAGCTAGCAGCAGGTACACTCAGAATTTCATTTTGAATTTTTCAGTTTCAGTTTATTATCAGTAGAACAATAACAACATCACAATTTAGCCTATTTCACTGTTGAAATACAGAAAGTGCAACCAAAATGTAAAGCGACAGATGGTGTGCAGTGTGCGTTTAGAGTTCTTTGCATGTTTTACTCTTGTTGGGTGAAAGATAAAGAAGCATGCACATTATTTGGTGTGTTTAATCTCTTCAGTGTGCTGGGGGGAAGGACTTGCATCCCATCGCCAGAGTAGCAAAAGGGTGGCTGGGTAAGCCGGAGGGAGCAAGAGTCCCCCCCGCCCACACCCAACCCTCACAGACAATCACATCCTGTGTGTTAACCTAAAGCTACATGTGGCTAAAACAAAAACACAAACTCATAAAATTCAAACCAAATTGAACCATGTTGGGTGCCTGAGAGCCGGCGGCCCTGCAGCTGGAAGATACACGGAGCAGTAATCGGCTCCTGAACAGGTGAAAATATTTTCTCTGTGAGATAAAATGGAAACAGAGAGAAGCAGAAGGTAGGCCAAAATTCCTACACTGTCATACGGCCCTGGGCCGCCATCAGCATCCACAGGCTCCAGCAGTCTGAAGCTAATGCTTGCAAATTTTCAGCAGACTGAAGGCAGGACGTCCCTGAGCAAACAGTAACTTATCAAAAAGTGAAACCTCCACTCCACTGCTACATCAGACCATTGAGTGTATACTCAATGTAAAATTGCAGTGTTTCCCTTGTGTGAGCCTTTTGCCCCACCCCCCCGGGGGACCCGAGCATCTGCAGGAATTTTTTTTTTTTTTTCTAATGTATTTTTAATTAATCATAATAGATGTAGCATCGGTGTAGCAGCCTGATCGCTAACAGTTTAATACGTCGGGCTCCAGGAATCCGTTTCTCATTGCAAGCTGGCACCACCTGCTGTTAAGCCCTCCATCTCAGATCCGTCCCATATTCAAGGCAGGCAACGATAGCATCTGGAGTAATTCCCACAACCATGTCTTTATGAAAACACACAACAAACAATAGCAGAAGTATCTCTATTTAACTGATGTCTCCTTAAAATTGGGAGCAGTTCTCTGAGGAAGTTTTAGGAATTTGAAGATAATCGAAGTACAAGTGAAAACAGTTATAGGTGGTCTGAAAAGTGAATGAAAATAAAACAAAAATTGTGATTCAAACTTAAGTGTGCAGTTACCCTGACGTTGAACACAGTGGCAGATTTTGCAATGTCCGAAGTGGGCAATTTCCCAGAGAACCAGTCAGAAGTTAGACGTGTACTCATTACCTTCTCACCAGTTCATCATTTGCAGAGGTGAAAGGAACTTGTTTCAAATTGCTGAGTGTAATTGATTATATTAATGTCTTTTTTTTTTTTGCTCCTTTTCAAAGCATCTTCAAATATGTCCTCAGAATTGAGTACAGATCACGCTATGTAATTTACTTGGCAAATTTGTTAATGAGTAAACCCACAATTTAAAGTAATGTCCAAGGTGCTTGATCTCTATTTCTTAACTTTTTAGAATTTTCTGCCTATTTTTGTCTTCCATCATGTCATTCTTCATTTTCTATGTTTGTTTGAAACATACAGGTATACAAATTAAAGATGCATCAATATTGACACTTTATCAGGCATTGGGTCCGATACTGCACAGAGTGCTGGTACTTGTACACACGAAAACATTCTGATATAACCTGTCGCGTATTACGTGACGTCGTCAGCAGCAGGTAGACAAACCATGTGGTTGTCCGATGTCACGATGTCCGCGGTTTGGAGATTATTTTATAGTGATGAGAAAGACAAAAGTAAGTTCTGCCAAAATATCAAGAGGAGGCAAAGGTAGTTCGTACAACACAAGCAGCTTAATCACCGAGACATTTGGACTAGCGGAGTTAGCCTGATATCGCTCATTATTTTAACCACTCCGTGGATCCATGCCTTGCTTCATGCTACCTGCTAAAGAGTTTCAGGGCTCACACTCCAGTGATGCGTCATGCTAAACATGATTAAAATATGACTGATGTGGGACTGAGCTTGTTGTGTTCCGCCACACACTCCAGCTCGCTAACAAATGAGTTTGTTGGAGGTGTAATGTCCACGCAGAGGCTGAGCGGAAGAAGGCATAGTATTTGCGTATCTTTTGCTTGGAGTGTAGATTAGGTTTAAGTGATACTGTATTGACTGAGCCAAAAGTTGTTGGGTATTATAAATGTTCAGCCTTAACATACTCCCTTCACTCCAAAAGGATGTACAGACCTCCTATAATTGCACATAATACCTGCTAAATCTCTTATTGAGCAGAAAAACACAATACTCTGCAAATGAGAGCAGAGCCACAATCAAAAACCATTGAATTGTAAAAACTTAAGTTATATACTGTAATTATGCTTAGCATTGATCGGATGTGTCACAATGCAAAATCCAAGAAAACTCAGTGGGAGTCAAATGTTTTCTGAAATAGAATCACATTAAAACAAAACATTTTGAAAACAACTGTAATTGTAATAGCATTTAATAAGTACTCATTGTGGTACTCTGTTGTCAAGTAGCTAAAGGCTAGTGCTCGTACTTGTACTTGTCCTTTAAAAAGTGGTATGCGTGCATCCTTAATATTAATCAAACCCCTGCTGTTGACACTGTAATCAAATGTGGCTCCCTGAATATTTCTAAATGAATATATAAATATTCTGTACTCCTTCTACAGCCAGACAATCCTCGAATCCATAATTCAGAAATCACATTAATAGTGAATTGAACATCAGGTCACAGCGACCTTCATCAGGTTTTGCCTGCATGAGATTTAATGGACGTAATTGAAACTGCCTTTGATATGCTTTTCATGACAGCATGTGCGACCGTCATTACAGGTCATAGACCAAATCAGGCTGAAAGCATATCAACAATAATCCATTACATGACCTCAACCTTTTAGGAAACCAGGATCACTAATAGCAGTGGCTTAATGAAAGAAGCTCTCTAGAGCTCTTATGTATCTCGTTTGAAGTTAGCCATCTGAGCAATACTGATAATCATCTTCACACAAGTCACTTCAGCGTCACCAAATCAAGAGGCCAAGTGCTTCCTCGAGGTTCAAATTACATTCAAACTCACCTCTGTTTTACAGCCTTGGGCTTGAAATACATAAAACATCTAATATACAGCTATGTAGATGTATAGTGTTAATGATTTACATTCAGTAATGAGAAAGTATCGCTGAAATTAGGTTAAGATCACTCCGTCTCCGGTGTTCTAGTCTCATGGCGGCCAATTATAACATCACAACTGTTTACTTCCAAATGTAAAACCAATCATATAATGTGATGCCATGTGCAGTGGAAGGGCAATGAGCCAGTCCAGTGACTACTAAGAGACATTAACCACTCTTTTTGTGAAGCCATGAAACACATAATTCAAATTAATGTTACGGCTGGGGTGTCCAATATATTTTAGATTGGGGCCACATCCAGCCCAGTTCATCTTAAGTGGGCCGGACTGGTAAGCAGTGCCATAATAACTTTTACATTTAGAATAGAATAGAATAGAATTTTAGTTTTATAGCACATTTCCCAGACATTTATATTTCAAAGTTTTTCTTTGTTGTAGCGCAGAATATACGTGATAGAAATGTCTATCTTTTCACAAAACCAAACAATTACTATTCATATTAGTTTAGTTTATTTGTTTGTTGTTACAGGACTGTGTACAGAAACCATTAATCTGAAAGAAAATCTGCTTTGTACCAGATTTAGCCATGGCTAGTTTCCATCTGCAGTCCCCAGGCAGGCATACAACACTATGATACATATCACAAACAAGAGCAATCAGAGATTTCTGACGTCTGCCAACGTTGAGGTGACCACAGAAGGAAAGACACATTATCCGCATTGCAATTCTAATTTTCATCTGGATTCAGTTTCCATAAAACAATCTGGGGGTAGTATCTTGCCAATTGATACATATAAGAATAAAAAACTGGTGAAGATCTGTTATGTACTTTTGACGTGATCCTCATTTGAGACCCCAGAAATTAAAATCCTGATCTAGAATTCAGATCCAGATTTAGATCCGGATCACTTCTAAAATGTAATCTGTTGTTCTATAATCTAATATCTAACTGTGGTGAAAATTTGGTGAAGATCCGTCAAGTAGTTTTGACGGAATTTGCTTAAGACTGTAAAAACTGAAATCCGGATCCAGAATCCAGATCTAGATATGGATCACTACCAAACATTTATGGAGTCATCTGGGGCCGAAGATCCATCTCTCATGAAAATTTGGTGAAGATCTGTTCAGTAGGTTTGAAATAATCCTGCTAACAGAAAGACAATTAAATAAATGTACGCAAGCGATTTTATCACGTCCTTGGCGGATGTAATGAAACCTGCAATGAATGAAAAAACTTACCATGAGAAATTACAACAATCTGGACATAAAGACAATTTGAATGAAACCTTCAGGTGCAATATGCAGTGAAATGTCTCGGCTCAGGTCTCATTGTTGTTTCCACTACTCTTCTGTTTTCTTTGAAATTTAAAAAATGTGCTTTTTGGTTTGGCAGGCCAGAGTGGAACTTCTTGCGGGCTTGTTTTGGTCCACTGCCTCATGTTTGACACCCCGTATCTCACAGTAAATGACACTACATAACAGGAGAGAAATCCAAGGAGAGAAAGCTAAGAAGACATTATGTTTTCTCTTGCAGGATCCACTGGGCAGGCACCGAGACGGCCACCCAGTGGTGCGGATACATGAGTGGAGCGGTGCAAGCAGGTCAGCGAGCAGCTCTGGAAGTCCTGGCTGAAGTCTGCCACGTGGTCCTGACCGAGGAGGAGCAGGACTTCCTGCAGCAGAGTCTGCCTCTGCAGAGACCCGCAGATCAGACCACGTCCTGGAAGCTCGTGAACGTCCTCACGGGCAAATCAGTGCTTATCGCAACCCTGACGATAGGTACTGCCCTACTGCTGGCTCATAGAGCAGATGCATTGAGGAAACTCGGAAATTTGACGAGCACCTTCTTGACAGGCAGATACCGGATATTTTGATCGTAACAAAGACAGGTTTAATAAAAAAAAAAAATTAAAAATAATTTAAAAAAAGGTGTTTAGGTGGAGGTGTACGTTATCCCTGAGGGATTGGCCTTTGATTTTCCCAAATAGCATTTATTTCCCGCTATAACACTCAAAAACATGTCCACTTGTTTGAAATATATCTTGTAAGGTTCAGGCTTCAGAGCAATCACGGTTCATTTAGACCAGCAAGAAAACTGCTTTTGTACCGCATGCCTCGCCGCCGCTTCCCGGAGAGCCATAAAACCTGCTTGAAAGGCTTGGAGCCGAGCCACGAGCGGGTCTGCTCACCCACAAAACCACCAACAGACGTTGGGATGAGCGTAAGATGGATGAACCAGTCGCACAATGATAACGTCCCAGGGAAAGTGATTTAATCGCTATCGCTTGATTGCACAGTTGATTGAAAGGATTTTTGTCAGTCCCCATGTCTTCTCTGGAGAGTAACTCAAACGCCCACTAATCATTGCACGGTACTCTGAGACTCCATTGGCGCCGTGGCTTGCTATTTGTCTTTGTTATCGTGAGCTCGCACTGAATCAACCGCTTGTTCTCCCCGGTTTGGTCTGAGCCAGCCCGGGCTGCCTCAGAGCCAGCAGCCCAACATCTCTAAACCTGTGTAGAGTTTTTCGTGCAGGTTTCCACCGTCGCTTCGTCCAGACCAGGAGTCCCTCGCTTGCAAATTTGATTTTATGAGCAGATATGAAAAAAAAAAAAAAAAATGCACTGTGGAAAATAAATGAATATAAGGGTGAAATTAGTCATCTGTGGCAATTTTGTTGCTGTTTTTGCATTATTTGATTTGAGATATTTGATTTGATTGTTTGATTCATTTACCGCAAAATAAAGTTGATTTGACAGAAACGATTATAAACTGTTGTTGTGTAGTTACTGAAACCAGTAAAATCAACAAATAAAAAAGAATGGATTAGGCTAAAATGAGTCAGAGGACCTGTTTGGACAATGTTTACAGGTGAAAATAGCAAACGTTCGGGTATCCATTTACAAACACAACTTTTTGAAAACTGTTCCCCAAGGCGTAACTTCTGTCACACAGTGCTTTAACTGCATTGTGCCTCCCCAGGTTTTGTGTCATGGAAAATAGAAATTTATATGCAATGGATTTCTTTGTACCTTTCCAAGTTACTCCAAATAATTAACAACTGTTAAGATAATATATATATGCAATTGTTTATTGTTTTTTTTTTATGCAACAGTTGTTAGGGATAAATTGATACCACTTTTCAAGTGAAAGTATGAGTATGAACCTGTAGCCACTTGCTGATATAGAGTGCCAATATAAGTACCTATAAGTATATATAAGTACCATTAACATTAATTTAGACTCCATAGTCAACAATATGTGAAGCTACGCATTACGACAAATCAGCCCACAGTTTGACAACCACTGATGCACCTATAGGATAGTTGGTGGGATTCATTTTCACCTCAAGTTAAACTCTGCTTTCTTTCGTTTGACTTGACCTGCTAAGAAGAGAGAAGTGGATCGCTGTACTATTTTAGGAACCAAACGGCGCCGCTCCAATGTTCCTACTTATGGTATATGTCATCATCGGCTCGAGACATACATGCGGTAAATGCACCATCTGGGAGACTGGCAGCTTGCCTCGTCAGTTGCTATTTTTTTTCATCATTCCGTGCAGTCCTCGCTCTCGAGTGCGGTGATGTATTCACGGCCATTTTGAAAAGATGAGCGTTTGTGAAAGCCGGTCGGCCGTGCCGCCGCTGTGCACTTGAGTTATAACAGCGGCGTGACACGAGGCCCACAAATAGCTCCGGTTTTCAGGGCCGAGCGTCGTGTTCATCTTCCAAAAATAAAGGGTAAATCAGTGCAAGGCTTCAGGGGGTAAAAATAACTGCCAAGAAGTAGGCGTTTTAGGTTGTTTTAGCAGGCCATGGTCAGAGTTCACCAAAATTACCTTGATGAATTGTTAATGCTCATAAATTATTTTTATGAGCTACAGTTAATTTAGTAGTAAAAAAAAAAAAAAGCACCGATTTGGCTTCATAGAATATTAAAATGCGGGGAGAGTTTATGGTGTTTGTTCATAATTTTAAGCTTAATAGATTTGGAGGAAAGAAAACAATTAATTTTTTTAACCTTCAAAATTTCAAACGTCCAAAATGAGCTATGAAATGTGAATACACCACAGAGAGATTAGGATTTTTAGCGTCACGGTGGATATTGTGGAAGAAAAAAAAAAAAAAAAAAAAAAAAAG
>OMNM01036147.1:0-11432 GCA_900302745.1 Parablennius parvicornis | reverse complement strand
GAGGATGGGGACTGATGTTGCCATCATTCATGATTACTGCACCCGTGAGAGTGGCAAGATGTTCTATACGTCGATTTCAGCAGGTTTGAGTGTCTGTAATCAGATTATGAACTGTCTTCACAGTCATTTTGATGATTTATGTCAATGTGTGAGGTTTATAGACTTCAATGTGGCCATTTGCATTACATTTGAGAAAAAAAAAAAAAAAAAAAACTTTGCCTGAAAAAGATTCCGTTAATAAAGCTCGAGGGAAATAAGATCCAAGTACGATGTGACCATCTGATCCACTCTCACAACCAAGAAGATGGCGATCAAATCAGCATGAGAAGAAATAACCATATCACTCTCTCATTGATCATCGCTGGAAGCACGCTGTTATATTTTCATATTCCAGGAAGAGGAAACTTGGCGAGTTATGACTTTCAGAGAGTTTTTTGTTTAAAAGACAAATCTTCGTGTTTCCCACTGATTAAACAAGCTCCTCCACTCTGCAGGACCGTCGGTCCCCGCTTTGGAAATGGATCAAATGATGCCGCCTGGAATAATTGACTGTCACGTGTGCTTCATCTATTGAGGCGAGGTGGCGCCGTAGAGTGAAGATGAATCCGAGCAGATTCTTGTGGGAGCGGGGCGACCGGGCACATGGAGAGAACATGGCTTAGCTGTAGCAGTCGTCTTTCTCCACCAACTTCACACAGAAATCCACCCACACAAACACACACAGACGCGTGGCTTTTTTTTTATCAGCCTATTGTTTTTGATACGCTGCGTTGTTAGATTTATTCATTAATTTTTTTTTCCTTAAGACTGTGCATTACACGACACACTGACAGAGTCTTTGTTCCGTGTGCCTGTGAAGATAAAACAAACAAACCTGCTGCTGTTGGATCCGCCTGTCACAATGCGATCATGTAATAGTTGGCAGCCACAGACGTGTTGACGCAGATATTTGACAGATAACACTGTATGATATGTAAAATAGCTTATGGGGAAGAACAGTGTGAGTGTGGAAACACGCAGGTTTAGAAGTATAACTGTCAAACGGATATCAGGTGCTTTAAACAGCATGAGTTCAGTTGAAAACTCAAATTGATTTGGCTTGCACATTTGTAAAGTTAATGGAAAAAACACATCTTTTCATTGTATTTGAAATATATTTATATGTTTTATGTTCAAGATTAAGTCATTACGGTTGTTTTAGATCATGTCCATACTTTATAGCAGCCACAAAAAGATCTTCAGTCCGAATCACTGCTTTGAATCTAGTGCAGAGTCCATTAATTGCATTTGCTAGAGAGAGAAGCTATGGTTGTTAATAATTATTCAGATTTATGCTATCTACTTCCTGGTTTGTTTCTTTAATTCAGGTACCCATTTTTAGTTATCGTTTCGTTGATCCACAGCGTATATAACTCAAAAAGACAGTTTCTTGTCCTGTGGTTGATGTTACCTGGCTGCACATGTCTATTTGGTAGAAATGTTCTTTGCCAAGTGCTTATATTTGAGCTATTGCCAATAATGACTACTTGATAGTGTCATTGCAAAACTTAGAAGTACTCCAAAGTGTGTTTTTTTCCCCATTTGCTGCTGCTTACTGACTGTAATGTGTTTTCTCTAGTGACAGTTTGAATGCGTTTCTCACAAACAAATGAGATAACGTGAGTTACATGTCATCACCAGATATGACGTGTGTATGATGATGTTTATTTATTTGCATCACGAGCCATCAGACTGGGATATTGTATTTTTTGTACGCCATTTATGTTGCTTGAGCTCCTCGGAGCGATTTGATAGAGCTAGTTTTCTAAACAGACGTGCCATTGTCAGAGTATAACTGTGTATTTGCCACAATGTTTCTGTGCAAACAGACAGCTGCTGTCTATCATGAAATATCATGAAACATGTCCACATTGCTCCTCCTCCGTTGATGAGTTGCTCTGCTCAGAGATCGCCAGTTCATTTTGTGTTTGAGTACTTGTACCTGAATGAATTCTCTCAGGATTGGATCAAATATTAATAAAAGTATCTGTGGAACACTAATATATGTAGAAATAAAGCAGAAAGGTCCAAACCTTTGTCAAAGTGGCCACATTTGATTATGTGAAAGTGCCTCATGGGTAGAAAACACATATTTCCATTCTTCTGAACAAAATTGTCTCTTGATAGATAAAAAAAAAACTCTTGACAAGTAAATAAAGTTTTTCTTCCTGTCGAGGAAAATGTGTTTTTCTATTTGTATATCAAAAAATTCAATTGGCGGCTTGTCAGAGAAGGTTGTGATTCGTCCAGATGTTCCATAATTTGAGTGCATGTTACACTGCCGCCTACATTAGTTTGAAATATTTCATGCAAGTTGTATTTAAATAGTTTTTATTACATTTTAGGCCAGCTGTTGTAAACCAAACAAAATCAGAACTCGGATCATAATTGACCTTTTGACACGCCTTATGTAGAGATCCAGATCAGTACGCCAGCCAATATCTAATTTTTTAAGTGATTGTGGCTGTAAGTTGGAAATCTCGATTAATATCATCAACATTAGTAGTCAAACCAAGTTATAGCCTTGTCAAACATCTTTTGAGATAATTCATTTATCAGTTGGTTGTGGTCAAACAGCTTTTCTGAGCAGACTGGAGATCAGAGGATATCCGTCGTATGACTGAAGCAAAAATAAGAAAAGTGTGTTTACATAGAAGCGTAAAAAAAATTAGTCGCATCTTGTTTTACAGAAAAGGGTTTGGGATTAAAAATAATAATAATATAAGGACCTAAATCAGAGGATGTTAAACACAAGTTGAATATTGATCAACAATAGCAACAGGCCGTAATTGTAGAGAGATGCAGATTAAACCTTGTTTAAGGTTTTTCGGAGGGAAATAGTACCCAAAGAAAAACCTCCTCACACTAAACCCGTTTGAGTTTCCCCTATTTGGTCAACATTACCCTTCCACTTGTGAATTAGTTTTGTTGTTGGCCAAAGTCCGAAGACAAAGCTTGCAAGATTCTCATAATAAACACATGCAATAAACCCTTTTTAAAATGTAAGCGAAGTGAAGCAAGTCAAAAATGTTTTGTCAGGCTTCAACATTCAGCTTCGATCCCGTTTCCTCGATGCCGATTTCATCCACAGTGTTTCAAAGCGTCTTCAAGAGGTCTATTTCAGCCTGAAATATACTGCTCAGTCAATGTTAAATTAGTGACTTCTAAAGCCTAAAATGTAGTTTGTTCTTCTGGAGTTTAAATACGATAATACACAAAGTGAGACATATTAAGAGGTCAATTAAGCAGCAGAAGTTACATTATGAACTCTGTGTGTAATTTAAAATAAAACATACATAACCAGAAGAGATTACTAGTGGATAAAAATTGTGTCCCTCACCTTGACGTCATGCTCTCCATAAGCAATATACAGCATGTAGGCCATTGCAATGTAGCTGGATTTAGTACAAGAACAGGGTGTTTTCCATCAGTTCTTTAACACTTTCTTTTTCTATTTCACCTGCAAGCTGCTCACTCTTTATTTCAAAGGACTTTTTTTTTCACTGCAACATTTATCATTAATTCAAAGAATCTTCACTGAGTTGTTGTCTGTGTACTACAGCTTCATTATGAAGACGGATTGTCCCAGAAATAGATGTTGAAAAGGCTGAATCAGTCAGAAGTACAGCTGTCAGTGTTTGTGTCTTTCCACCAGCACTACGCTGAGAAATTGAGTCCGTGCTGAGGCGTGAGAGATGTTGCAGCCAGGAGGGAAGGCATTAGGCGTATGACTCGCGTCATTTGGCCTTGAATCAAGAGTCTCGGGTTATACGTTTCCTCGAGGGAGGGAGAAGAACCTTTATGTGTTTGTTGGGGCTGCTATTAAAATGAAGATTCAGTGTTGGGCTTCACCGACTGCAATTCCTTCCACCTACTTTGTTTACAACTAGAATACAGGAATGAAGGGAAGAGGGGAAAAATCTGTTTGACCAATCAATCTTTGTGAATGCCAGACATGTAGGGATTGAGTTCCTGCTTCTGGGGTTTCTCTTTGCTAATGTAGTAGAATTACACAATTCGATTCAATGCAGTGTTCCTCTCATGTAGCGGAGAATGTGTCCCTATACGGATAAATACCTGCAACAATGAGTTTGTTGTGCCATTATCCATTCATTCAGATTACACATTAATGACATTCTTTTTTAAATTTAATTTAATTTAATTTAATTTCATTTATTTATCTATTTATTTTTTTAAACTTGGTTTCCTGCCTCCATGTTGATTTTTGCATCTCTGGTAAAGCTGGTGTCGGTTTTTTTCACATTCTGTGTTGGTTTGAGTCCAGACCAGGTTGTTTGAATAATTTATGGATCTGGTGCATTGGAAAGCACCATTTATTTATGGCTGTCTCCCTTAAAGCTTTACCTTATGAGCTGATTATTTGTAAAGTTTGATCAAAATGAGGTGAACTAGGTGTTATGTCACAACCTTGGGGGAATTAATATGTGATGGAAGAGTAAAAGAGCAACATGCAGCTGACCAAGAGAACCGCAGTTCTAGTTTGATACAAGCATATTGTCAGATAACAGAGGGTTAAATGTTTGTGCCTCCTTGCAGTTTTTCCTCCACCCATTTTGTTTTCCTCTTTTCTCCAAGATCTTGCAGTCACGCCGATCTCAGGGGAGAGGATCCATATTTAATGACCCAGCAGTAGTTGCATGAAAATGGGCCACTGTAGAAGCCAACAACACCAAGCCCGCTGGCTCCTTTTAGTGCTGCATGGATATTTTAGGAGAGCGCCCGTATTAATGAACAGTCACTTTTTTCTCCCACTGGGACATCCATTGAAGGGTGGTGGTTGAATTTTTCAATCAGCCATTGACTAAATATGCTGAACAGAAAAAAAAAAGAAAAAGCCTTCAGTATAAATTAGATTTTTGAAAGGAGGAGGTGATCCAGTCAAAGCAGATGTCAGTTTTTTTGGAGGTTGCTCAAGGGTAGAAGTATGCAGTCCCTTGGCTGAGCGTCTTTATATTTTTTATTTGACAGCACAAGTTATAGAAGGGAAATCTCATCAAACTACCTCTGGCTTCTTCCAATACAGATAATTCCAATAACTCTATTTCCTGAAGCTCCTCCACCAGTACCGCTCCAGGAGTCTGAAGCACAAACTCTTTTTTTTTTTTTTTTTTTTTTTTTAACACCTTGGTTTGATAACAGTAAAGTATATAGATTGGAGGACTTTGCTCTGAGGGCAACACACATTCAGAGTAGATGAGCTGCACAATATATAAAATGCTATTTTCATCAAGTCAGGCAGAATTAAACCTTAGCAATACGAGACTGGCACTGACTTTTTCAGTGTGAGTTTAGCAAATATATGAACCCAATAAAGTAGCTTAAATTCAACATTCAATTACCAGCTTTCACAATTAAGTTGGATTTCTATCCATGAGTCAGTTAGACTAGGGATGTCAAACAAAAGGGCTATTGACCGAAACCGAAGAGGCTCATCAGAAAATTTCAGTATAATGTCAATTAATCTTCTGGAGTAGTTTATATTAGCTATTTTTTGCAGAGCCAGGACACACAAGAAAAGTGTCGACAAAGTTAACATTAAACTGTGAGAAAAACACAAAAAGTCACATGCTATGCTTCAAGGCTGTTAGAATGGAAGTGTCTAATCTGAGGCTCGGCCCTGTGCCTCACTCCATTGAAATATACATATTTTAACGCAGGATTTTGATGACAGCATTATTATAAATCGTTACAATAAATTACATTTGAAAAATACATAAATATTATGCTTGTTTCATTTTGTGATTACTTTTTAAACTTTTGTCATGTTTTTTTTGTTTGCAATAAACAGAATGTACATGCTGAGAGATGTCATGTCCAACAGTTATATTCTTAGTCCCCCGTTTACATGACGTTTTAAAGTGAAAACACAAAACTCTAGTTTTGGCTGCTCAGAGCCACTGACAACTTTTTGAAAACCACTCACGAGGTGAAACTTTGTAAGAACGCTGCATGTAGAAGGTGGAAACATAACTTTTATGAACTGCAGTTACTGCACATGCTACATACGTAGTAAATAGTTATTTTGCACATTCTAAGCAGATGGATAATAACAAGTATCATGACTCCAAGTCCCCCGTTATAGCAATCCAACCTTGACGTCTGTCCGTACGAATGCCGGGTATTCAATATTGTTTATTAACAAATGAACAAAATCACACCACAGCACCCATTAGTGGCCCATGAAAGTTTTCGGAGACAGAACTGCAAAAACAGTGCGTTTTCACTTGTGAAACATTGTGGTTTAAGCTGGGCCTTAATGGCTGGCTAAGTACTTCGAGGTTCCAACATTGAAGAGAAAACTGAGATATTTCCCCGGAACTGTATTCATTTTGGATAATTTGAGTAGTTGACATCGAATCAACAAATGTGGAACTAATTGATTGTTTTTAATCGACTCTTTCATATCTATTGAGGTAGAAAATCTGCCCTCACTATAGTGATCAGTTGTATATTGTGTCTCCTGATAATGAATCTCTTGTCGCTCACTTGACTTCAAAAAGAGACGTGTGTGTTTTTGTGTGTGTCTCACAGCTGTTTGTTGAGCCCAATTTCTTTATATGGAAAATGGAAGACCAAATATACATTGTTGTTTTGGGATGTTATTCCAAATAAATCTGCGGTGGTTTAAAGCACATTAACAGACACAAATTGTGTCTCGCTTACATATAAAAGCTTCAGTAGCAAACAAGATAACTTCTACCACCTGCTGTTGCACTGCTGTGTATGGTCAACACTAAAACAGTTCCAAAGATAAAACGCATTGAAATCCATGCTAAAGTCAGTAAAAACATCAATTGTATTGCATGTTTACACAATCCTAGCTGTAAAATTGAACAAACTTTGCTCTTCTCTTTGGCTGACTAGGCACTTTCATTACCAGGAAGCTCTAAATAGCCGATCTGGAAATGCTAACATTTGTGATTTTATGGCTTTTAAGTTGAACCTGGAACCATTTATTGTTGCGGGTGTACATAAATCCCTCCCAGCCTGAAAGCCAGGCCACGAAGCCCATTTCAAGTGTTCGCCGGTGCTTGACGGAGCTGCAGGCACTTGTCACGTCTGTTGTAACTCCTGAAAGCTGCCGTGATTTAAGCCTTGGTGTTGTTTCCTGGGGCCCAACACGCTCATTTTAAGATTAATCACAGAAAGCCATACATTTAGAAAGGCAGACCTCATTAGTACCTGCAAATGACACAGCAACGTTACTGGTAAGACGTTATTTTTTTTTATATATTTGCATTTGATCTTGGAAAGAGCCCAGTTAATCACTATTAATTAGAACAATGATTATCACTCTGTCAATATGCTGGTAAACCTCAAACAAGGTACACGGACATTCATCAGTCTCTAACAGCCAATTGGCCCTGCTTGGTATGCAGGAGCGACGAGGGCTATAAAACGGCTCATTGCAGGTGACATCCTCCTGAGGGCATTCCACCAATAATAAAATCTGAAAACTCATTCATTCTGGAGCACCAATTCATATTCATTACTCTCACACATCTGCAGAACATGACAGATTGATTGAGACTGCCTGAAAATGCAGACCCAAACTGTTTTCTCCGTTAGCCAACTTTCCATCAGTGAATAACTGCATTTGTCTGCGAGTTGATTAATTATCGCTGGAATCTCACATGAGCGCAGCGCCAACTGGAAGAGGCCCGGGTGAAAACCAGATGACAAGGAAAGGGAGCCACATCAGGGAGAGTGAAGCGCCCATAAAGGAAATAATAGAGAAAAGATGGAATTCCCTGAGAGGAAGAGATAGTCAATCAAATATAATGGGAGAAGAAACGTCCTCATCAATCCACATTTGGTTTTTAATGATATCAAGTTGTTTGTTTCAAACTAATTAAAGAATGTTATGTGCCTTTCTGTAAGAATGAGGCCCAGTTTAAACAATGTTTCAGGTGTTTTCATTTCAGAAAAGTTTCCTATTTACATGGAAAAGTTTTGAAAATGATGTCCACTTACACGTTGAGAAATATGTGGTGTTCATGTTGGATGAACAATGATGTGGCGCTGGACAAATGACAAAGTTTGATTGTTATTATGATGACTGTCAAGTTTAAAACTACCAAGTCCCAGGAGAAAATAAACTGGGAGTCATGACACTCTGGAGGCAAACATTGATTTTATTGTCCGTCTACTGATCATGTGTAGAAGAACTGTTTATTATGCATGCCATGGTGTGCCTGCACAGTAGCAGCTTTTCAGAAAAGTTTCACTTTCCGTCGTTTCCTTGGAGACCAAGCCAGATCATTTTCCACCTTCGAGCACCGTTACGTAAACAGACATCCAAAACACATGAGAAGTTATTTTTTGTTTTCACTTGAAAAGAGAGCCAGAACTCCTCACAAGACTGGCTTGTGACTGTCAGCTGCTCATTCAGCAGAAATAAATGTTGTGATCGCTCCAACTTCTGAGTGGGGAAAAAACATCAATTTGCACAAAGACTTTTGGGACCGGATAAGTAGTATTTCCTTCTGATGCACTAGTCTGTATTAAGCTTTCATAAAGTGAATCCATTAGCCTTGACACAACAGATAATATTGACTTTACAAGTAACATCTTATCTTTGTGTTGATTTATGGGTGATGACAACATCGCTGCCATTTATCGTATTTTTATGGTTCTTTTTCTCAACATTCCTAAATCAGAGAGTGAATTTCTGTAAACTTTTATTGCTCTGAGTTAAAAGAAGCCGACTTGGATGGTCCACATCTACACTAAAAAGGGAGGAACATACACAGAAATGCACTATAATCCTGAATTTATCATCACTACATTGTGAAATATGCTCATTGAAGACTAAAAGTTGATGTGCAATAAATGACGTTTTCATGCACGATGAAGTTTTCATTTCAGTATTTTAACAGTATTTTTTTACGGGTTTCGTGATGAAAGTAAACCCACCCAGTAACACATCTGTCACCCCTGATTTGATTAAAACTTTTCAAACTTTGATAACGGCGGTTATAAATCCTGGATAATGACAGAATCACTGCTGTGTGTATCGATGGGCCCGGGTTTGCCCGTGGAGAAGTCGAAGCCGGTGGCTGTCTGTCAGGCCCAGGTGTGGCTTGGAAAGATAAGGAGCTACCTGACTGCTATCTTCCTCACCCTGCTGACTGGAGATGACAGGCCATGATGGACAGTGAACCTCATTATGGATTTGACATTCAGATCGGCAGGATCAGACGTACGGACGCAGGGTCTTGGAGGGACATTGATGAAAGCTTTTCCACCGCCGCCCCCAAAGTCCTGCGTCGGTATAACAAGGCCTCGGGCTTTGCTTCTGTTGTTTTTTTTTGGGTGACTTCATTGATTGAGAGTTTAGTGACTTCAGAGTGTAAGCCCAGGCAGAGGGACTCACTTGATTTAGGCATCGATTTGAAAACAAGGAAATCCTTTGCTGGAATTGTGGAGTTTGATTCATTCTATTCTCTAGGACAGAATTTAACAGCACTGCTCACATCTCTCCCTGCATCTTTTTCTGTTGTTTGCGGTGAACCGACTCTCAGATACATGGACGGTTTACATGAAAGCTGATCGTACGTCTTAAGGTATCACAACGCCACTCCACGGCTCTTAAATCTGATCTTGGCATTGTGAGCTTCCATGATAAATGCCAAATCCCTTCCTGATAACTGTTCTCATAAAAAAGACAAGTGCACGCTGTGTATCGATGGCAGCAGCACCAAGGACGCCTGACCTCAACCGGCTTCAGATGAGTTGATATTTCCTCCTCTCCTGACAGGTTAAGAGCTTCTCGGTTCATCTCGGTTAGATGTATTTGGCTGGGACTTTAAAGGTTATTTTAAATAGATTCTGTGTCTCTTAATTCAATGAAAGGACTACTAAAAACCGTTATAGCTTCTCTGTCAAATTAGTCTTCACTCTGTTTTTGGCAAAATATAAAAGAAAAAGAGTGGTTTTTAATATGGTGAATTGGAAACATAGAGAAATTCAGGTGCAATTACATTGGCAAGTATATTAAAATATCTCCAGACGTTTCACTGCAAGATACATGCACGTCTGAATAGGTGGATAAAGTAAGGCTTCACAATATCAGATGAAAATGCAATATTAATCATCTTGTTGAATATTGCGATAACGATGGGATTTCTGTTAAATGCAAATATGTAGTAGTTTTGTTACATAATTGTGCTTTGAGAAGTATTCTTCCAAATATCAGAGCTTTCTGTTGCCTGTCAATCCACTGCAGTTGATTCCGTGGATTTATTTATTACAAAACTACTCTGTTACAAGTATTTGCTGAATATAATTACCAAATTCCACCACCGCGTTACTTTTAATTGTCGCTCTGAGTTAAACCTGTCATGACCGTTTGTGCGTGGTCGCAGTACCGTAGTGTCACTGGGACTCATTAACTAAGCTGTGAGTATCATAATGTGTCCCTCTTTATAACGTATGATCAACATTTCTCAGTTAAAAAGAAGTTATTTTGGAAACGTGAAGTTTTGTGTGAAAACTGTGTGTAATGCTATGATGGGCCTGTTATTTTTGGTTTAAACTAAAATTCGATTATGTTGGATCAAAGATGAAGATTTGGATTCTTTGCTGTCGTAATTCTAAATTTCATATTTGGTTAATATATCACAGGTATTGTTGATACTGGGATAATTTTCATGTAGCTGTCAGCAGTATTTGGTCAGTTTGGTATTGG
This sequence comes from Parablennius parvicornis, assembly GCA_900302745.1. NCBI lineage: Eukaryota > Metazoa > Chordata > Actinopteri > Blenniiformes > Blenniidae > Parablennius > Parablennius parvicornis. Next base: position 682 of record OMNM01036147.1, on the reverse strand, counting down.
TGAGGTGCTTCTGTGAATTAATAACAGAGATAAGGGCTTTTGATAATGCTAATGCTAATTAATCTGAGGGGGCGTGAGCTCAGCAGCTCTACCAATAAATTTAACACTGAAGTGAACTGAAACTCAGTGATCGCAGCTGCATGATTAGTTTCATAGCTTCCAACACCTTGCTGATAGTAAACATAGAAACATGTTTTTTTTTTTTCAGAATGCGTAATTCTCAGCACTGATGGCGACACATCAGAGGTCAGACTTTATCAGTTGTCCATGAACATGCAAACACATTCATTCACCACACCCATAATCTCCACCCACTTCATACAAACTGGAGCCCCATTTACACGACAATGTTTTCAAGTGAAAACAGAAAACTTTTTAAGCGTTTTGGGTGTCAGTTTACACAACAATGCTGATCAGAGCCACTGAAAACACAACTTTTTGGTTGTCAGATTGACAGTCTATCCAGGCCTAAACAGACACAGCACAGTTTAGAAACCTTGTATAGTCTCGAATGCTTAATCAGCTTTGAGACTGGCACCAGGGTTATCGCCCACACACACACAGACACGCACGCATGCATGCACACACACACGCACACACACACACACACACACGCAGGGAAACAGGTTCTCCCAAGTTAATTAGAAGGTAGTGCTGACGGGAAAGAAAGAAACTCTGCTGG